>JAADVC010000273.1:0-25917 GCA_023334575.1 Pythium volutum
CCCAGTGTGTGGCCCTTGGGCGCCTTTCCAGCTTTCAACGTTTTGAGGTTGCGCGCTCAGTATGCACTGTGCTGTGCAGTAGAGACGAATGGCCACTCATACATCTACCAGTCCATCGATAACGATGGCATTCGATTACTCTACCAACCCACCAGACTCTGGTCCAGAGAACCACCTCAGTCGCTGATCTCGTGACCGGTCCAACAGACGAGACATCGGTGCGACTTGGCACAACGCCCTCTTCCCCGTGTTGGTCTGCCCAGTCGCGACGGTCTCACCTAGGTATCGATTCAACGAAACGCTTTCCCAAACGGCTTGATTCCTGCTTTCCGACTGCTCGCTGTCTCTGTCCATTGTTCAATCCCCACGGGCGCGCGCAACTCGATCTACTCTCCTTCGAGCAGCATGCCCCGTATTAGCTACACCACGGCGAGGCCCCTGCCCCGTACGAGTCGTACGACGACGACCGACTGTGGTGCCGCCCCACTCGACAAGTCGCGCTGCTGGTCGGCCAACTCGTCGGCCCGCACGACGACCAGCAGCTTTGAATCGCCGCCCTACTCAACACCGAGCGTCTATTCGCTCAGCGGCTTTCTCAAGGACGAACTCACGCTCAGCGCGCTGGGCGGTGGCGGTGCCGACCCACGCTCTACAGTCGCCAATGCCGCGACCCGGCCCAACGGCCTCTCGCCCGACATGATGGACGCGCTCATCAAGCTCGCGGAAGAGACGGGCACGAAGCTCGTCGACGAGGCACAGGCGTGTCCACGCACACGCGCACTCATGCAACAGGAACACGTCAACCTGCTGTCAGCGACGCAGGGCATTCGCCTGTACGAGAGCCTCCCACATACTGCAAGCGACGACCTGCCGCCGGTCTCGGTGGCGATGCCACGCAAGGCGTCCGTGAGCCACGCCAAGCAAAAGCTCTCGTTCTCGCGGTCGCTGTGGAACCGGCTCACAAAGCGTCGTCGCGCTCCGGCCACGACCAAACGCCGTGCGTCCTCGGTCGCGCGCGCGACGCTGCACAACAATATCATCCAGCAGCAACTGCAGCAACAACAGCAGCAACAGCAACAGGGCCCCGGCATTCGCGGCACGACCCATCGTCCACTCGCGACGCCGCTTGGCCACGTGCCGCGTGTGTTTGGTCTCACGACCGTGCATGTGCCGCTGGACGAACTGGTCGAGGTCATTGGCCACCGCAGTGCCCACGCCGCGGCGCTGCTCCACCCAGGCATGGCACAGACTTCTATCCACCACTCGCTCATGGACTTGGTCGACGAGCACGTGTGTCTCCGCTCCATGACGCTCAACGCCATGACCAGTGCCCCACGGGATTTGCTCTTCGCCGAGTACCACCACGCGTTCAAGACACCGACGGGCCGTCGCGGGTACTCGATCGCGTACCACTCGGTCCACTGGACGCGGTGCCCCGCGGCGCCGCACGGCCGAGTGCGTGGCAGCATGTACGAGTCGGGCATTGTCGCAGTCGAGTCCGAGGCCGACGCCGACAAGGTCGATCTCTACTGCGTCGCCGAACTCAACCTCAAGGGCGACGCGAGTGCACACGACAATATGAACGCGAGCCGGCTCCGCGTGGGCGAGACGCTCACGCGCATCACACAGACGATCGAAGAGCGTGCCAAGATGCTGCTGTCACTAGACCACACGCACGTGTTCCACCAGGCCCGTCGTGCACAGGCCCACGACCACGTCTGCGCCGACTGCAAGGGCCACTTGCGGCAACTGCCGCCCAAGACCGAGCCCTTTGCGTGCCGCAAGTGTTACCTCAAGGTCTGTGAGGACTGCAGTTCGATCTGGCAACGCGGCAACAAGAACATGCGGCTCTGCATGGAGTGCTGGGCCGATGCGACACTTAACCGCAGCATTGTGCGCGACACGTCGAGCAGCATCCTGTTCCTCTAACGATAATAGTGTATCCACCTCTTGGCTTCGTTCGTGTCTCATTTTCTGTAGTGGTCGAAAGCGTAAAGCGTAATCGCACAACGCAGTGGTGGGTATGTATGTGGGCTGATCGATTACGCGGACGGGGATTCTTCACGATCAGAAACATCCTCTAGAGCTCTTTCTCGACGGCCATCCGGTGCGCCGATCCCAGGCTGGGAGCACGCTGGACCAGAGTGGGGTTTTCATAGACCACGATCGGCGCATAGGCTGGGAGTCCCAGCCTATCGGATAGTGTCTCAACTGTGATCATCGAACGCGGCCATGGTGCCGCCATTAATAGTGCCGCCATTAATAATGGCGGCACCCTGGCCGCGTTCGATGATCACAGTTGAGACACTATCCGATAGGCATGGCACCATAATGGCATACTGGTGTTTAGTGGACGCGGCAGCGAGATCACCAAGTATTTCGATGCAGCTGGTGACGCGATCTTTGGTTCGTCCAGTCTGGACGCAAGCGTGCCAGTAAGTGGGCTCTACATACTCTAAAGACGCAAGCGTGCCAGTGAGTGGGCTCTACATACTCTAAAGAAAGAGACTCACCCCAGTAGCTGACACGCCACGTCACGAGGACATTTGGTCATCCCTGTCGTCTCGCGGCGCCGTGATCGCTGCCTGTATTAGTCCGAAGGATTCCGTGCACAGTCGGACGTGCTCACCTCGAAGCAAGCCGAGTGGGTTCTTGAGACCTTGGAGCAGATTGGTCTGAGATTTTCCCGATTGGATAGGTGGTGTGATGATCCAAAGTCTCACCTACATTCGATGCCATCCATTCGGTGGCAGGTGGATCCTGGATCGACGCGCCCGTATGGATAGACTGGAATCATTCAAAGAAATCGGTCCACGTCCAGCTTCAACGATCCAGTGGAATACAGTACTGGTACCTCAACTCGATGGTGACGCCGCACTGATGATGATCCCAGTGACGACGTCAGGCGTCGTGGGGCCTCTGCGTATCCCACATGATGATCATTCACCACTACGCTCACCATTTCTTCTTATGGCTCATGATCCACTCACACGGTGTAACGCAAGCCAAGGCGAAAATGAAACAGGGCGATGCGAATTCGAATCCATCGAATTCTACCATATTCGATATGGTTACAGTATTAGACTTCCCCGCTCACCCACGAGTAACCCGCGCTGTAACACTTGGCACCTTCGACGGTTTGGCTGATCTGCACTTTCTTGTTGGCGTTTCGATCATCAGAATTGAGTTGCTAAATCAGTATGTAAGTGGTGATGGCCAAATCTGCGAAACGCGGCGCCATGGTCTCTCCTTGCACGCTGTGACTTACACGAGAGGGGGACTCGCATCGGACAATAATCGGGCACGGCCGACATGGGGGACCGCATCCGATACCCAGATAAGAGAGCACCGTGGGAGGTGTGTTAACTTACTCCATTCTTGTACAGCTTGATCCAGACGAGAATGCCCACGTTCCTGCAGCGCAGGAGGATGGTAGAGAGAGGTTTCCTTCCATGGTCTCCCCTTGTTGAGGTGAGCTAGTGAAGCTGTTCTGGGTCCACAAGAACCGCGAGGTCCATGGTGGCAATGTATCAATACGGTACTCCCGGTGGCCACTTTTCTTGAGTCCCACGCTGTGCGGATCCTTCCTCACTGGATCCCTGGCTTGCGGCTGGATGGCCAGGCGCAATTGTCCGCAAGCAGTGTCTCTTCTCTGGGACGGGTGTCTCCTCTTGCTTGTTCGCTTGATATTATGATAATCGGATAATGTACGAGCAAAAAACAGTCGCCGTTGTAATCGTCCAGTCTACTCTACAGTACACTGTGGTGATCTCTTATATATACATTTCCCGGTTATTTTTGGACTGTTAGAGAGCGCGACGCGCGACCGAGAGGAACGGGAGTTTGCTTTCTGGACTCGATTTTACGGTAGTATACAAGGGAAGCCTTCTAGGCTTCTTACAAATGGTCGCGAGAGCGAAAGTCTCACCGCAAGAGACTCTACGTTGACAGCTATCCAGCGTGTGTGTATCTCTCTCTCCCTCTCTTTGTCGTGGGGTCGCTTCCTTGTGTGAGGCAGGAGCAAGGAAACAATCCCTTTGAAACGCTGATCTCCTTTATGTAGACATCTCACGCGGCGTGGTGCGTTATTTCCTGGGATAGAATTGCTGTGTCATTGCGCGTTGTCCATCTACTCGAATAAGAGAATTCGTGCGAATAAATCCAGTTTCGAGCACCTAATCTTGGCGGCACGGCGCAGTAGAAATTGGGGGACACCTTTAGCAAATTCGACCCACAGATCCCTCAACATTTCAGTACATGATGGGGACCCCTTTGTGGGTCGTGGCCAGTTTCGTGACTTTCGAAAGATGGGGATTTTCGTGCCACTTGGCTTTTGTATGGCCCCATAGAGACTGCGAGTCAGTTGTGTCTCCACGAATTGGCGTCAACCAGCTGCTTGTGATAGTCAAGGCTGGCACCGTTCCTCGGTTTCTATATTACGGGATCACTTGTGAATCACCCATGGTTTCAGTCTCCAAAAGGGAAAAGCCCCACCCACCGAAGAGCTACAGTACTGTCTCTTGTGGGGGAATGAACACCAAGAAGACACGCGTGCGGCTCGTCTGCAAGCGATGGGCTCTGGACTCTTGCATCCAGTCCGACCGTTCCTTTTTGGTTGCGATATTATTATGATGCGCGCGCGTGTCCACTGCTGGGAGCCAGAGCAAGAGGATGCATGCAGGCATTGACCTGTGCCATGTGGGACACGTACCGTAACTCTACTTTAGAGAGAGAGGGAGAGAGAGCGCACTGCAAAAAAGACGTGAGGGTCACTTTTCGTTTTATCTGTCGACTGCTCACCCAGCAGTATTTACCAAACCTCAACAGCAATGAGCCTTGCCGAACTAAAGGCGGTCGTGGCCGCGGCCAAGGCGCAGGCCAAAGGCAAGAAGCCGCGCACGTGGTCGTCGAGCTCGAGCGTCAAGACGGCCACGAGCAGTGTCGGCGGTTCGCCCGTGCGCGCCATCCCGTCGGTCTGCAGCAATAGCAGCATGTCGCTGGTCGATCTCGACGACCACCGCAGAACGACGGATTCGACCAGCACGACCAGCAGCAGCAGCATGTCACCACAGCGAACACCGGTGCGTGCGTCCACCAAGCAGTGGCCCCACGGACTCTCGCCGCAAATGACTGGTGCGCTCGTGCGGCTCGCCAAGCAGACGGGCACGCGGCTCGTCAAGGAGGCGACGTCGACGCTGCAGACGCCCATGCAGCGCAAGAACGTCAAGCTGCTCGCGTTCACGGAAGGCATGGAGATTTACGAGAGTCTGCGCATGCCCGCGCGGTCGTCTCCTGCTCCTCCGACTCAGGCTCCTCCGGCACGCTCTGTCTCGGAGCCGATCACGTCGCAGCACGACCAGGACCAGCCGCCGTTTGAACCGAGAATGTCGTTTTCACGGTCCATTTGGAACCGCATTCGCCGCAAGCTGCCAAGCCACCAGGGCGCGACGAGCTGCTCGTACGACTACCAGACGTCGCCGCAGAACGGCGTCAGCAAGCCGCAGCACCCGCACCACCCACAGTCGGCGCCGGCCCCAGCGCCGCGTCGAACGCAGACGCAGGCGACGCCGCTGTACCACGTGCCGCGGATCTTTGGCGTCACGCAAGTGCACGTGCCGCTCGACGAGCTTTTGGATATCGTGGGCCACCGCAGCACGCACGCCGCGTCGCTGTTGCACCCGTCGATGCGCCAGGGCTTTTGCCAGACACTCATAGATACGAACGACGAGTACGTGTGTCTGCGTGGCATGAAGGCGCGGTCGTCTGGGGCGACACGCGGTACCGAGCCCCGGGATTTCCTGGTCGTCGAGTACCACCAATCGTTCACGACGCCCACGGGGCGTCGTGGCTATGCCGTCGTGTGCCACTCGGTCCACTGGTCCGAGAGCCCGTCCCCATCGGAAGGGACGGTGCGTGGCAGCATGTACGAGTCGGGTTTGGTCGCGATCGAGTCGGAAAGCGACCCGGACCGCGTCGATCTCTACTGCGTCGGCGAAATCAACCTCAAGGGCGTGGCCGGCGAGCCGGAAAACCATGACGCGAGCCACTACCGCGTCATGGGCACGCTCACGCGCATTACGCAGACGGTCGAAGAACGCGCCAAGATGCTGTTGTCGCTTGACCACACGCACGTGTTCCACAAAGCACGCCGCCGCGTCAAGGCCGGCTCGCACGAGCCGCAGACGTGCACGGGCTGCGACCACGAACTGGGCCGCGTGCCGCGTGGCAAGGAGCCGTTCGCGTGCCGCAAGTGCTACGTCAATGTGTGTGACGACTGCAGTTCGATCTGGCAGCGCGGCCACAAGAACATGCGGCTGTGCATGGAGTGCTGGGCCGACGCGACGCTCAACCGGACATGAGGATTGATTTTTTTTAGATATGATTAAGTTATGGGGAAAAGTATACGAAAGCAGTATGCGGCTCTTTTTGCCTCGGTCAATCTTGCGTTGGTGATCCGTCCGTCGATGGTCTCACTTACTGACAGTGGAAATTACTACTACGTAGTTCGGGGAAAGCTATAGGTGTGCGAGAGCAATGCTCGGCCCTGGAGCTTGAGAGTGCGGATGCATTGAATTCCATTCCATTCCTACAGCGTACTACCACGTTGTACTGTAGTATTACTACATACACTCGGGGGCAGGAAGTGGGGTCGGAGACTCTTACCTTGAGACTTGCAAGCCAAGCTGGCTGGAGTACTTGCGCCGTTGCATCCGCGACCGTGGGCCCACCCAGCGTCCAGGACTTTGTTCTACAAAGTGCACGGACAAATCGGTGGGGGCGTTTTCTGTCGCCTGATAACAATGCCGCGAGGATTTGCATGCCCGAGTTTACAGGACCACATGGTGTGGTTACAGGGCCACACGGGGTGTGGCACACCCCTGGACGCTTCAACGAATCGCACCTTGAAGTTGAGTTGGCCAGTGTCCGAAGGAAAACCCTTAAGTCATCCATAGATTAGAAAGTCATCCATGTTCATTCCACGCGAAACTCGCTCTCAGGCCAACAGGCCAAGCGAGAGATGCTGAGGCGTTTACGAATGCTTCGAAAACTGAACTCACGGCGGCGCGTCACGCAAGTGGCCCACGGCGTTTATTGTGAACAATACTTGTTCTCGATGGAACGGGAGAGACGCTGCAACCGCAGACAAAGCCTTTACGCAAGGAAACGCTGTCCGCCAAGGTGCGCACATCCACGAATGGCATTGTTGAGCCGTGTGCGTCACGGTATACTTTACGCGTGCGGGCACTGGATGTCGCTGTCTGCACCCAACAAAATGGAGGATAACCTCGCTAAGTTCTACGAGAAACCATCGCCCGCTTGTCGCGCTGGGCAACATCCTCGTATCCAGTTGGATGTGAGCAACAGCCTCTGACTATTATATTGGTCGCCGGCTTCTCTTCTTCGGACCAATCAATATGCCACAAGGTATGAAGGTAAGAAGGGACTGGGTCTGCTACCACTGTACAGAGCTGCACTACTGTACATCCATTGATAACCCTCCTGCGCCTCGCGGCTGAAGCTGGGAGCATGGAAGGTTTGTGCATGACGCGGTAGAGTGGGTACTGTACACATACGCCCCAACAGTGTACTCTCGTGGGGCACAGCGATGAGGATGCAATCAGTAGTATTGAACGACGGTCATAGTAGATTCCTCGGGACGTGGTGCTGATAGCATAGGGTGGTTGGTCTCTCAGCCACGACAATCGTGCGGAACGTAGTCGATTGCATCTCCAAAGAACATTTCCAGAATCCTCGCCAACTATTCCCAGAACCCGGCTCTCGTCGTCTCGCCCTGCCATCCAAATTTCCAAATCGTCCTGCGTGACGATCAACACGCGTACTGTACAGTAGTGCGGCAGTGCCGGCACCCTCTCGCGTTGGCGCGTCGATGCCAGTGTGTGGCAGGACCAAACAGTGCTTGCTGACAGTGTAAGTCTCAATCAATGTACTGGTATGATCGCGGGTCTTCCGAATGGCTACACACCACTGAGACGGACGTTTCTGCCACGCTTTCCAAACGAAGTGGGCGCCTGTCTGAGGTCGACTGATAGTCGTCCGTATGACCTGAGCATCAGTGTTTCGCTAGGGCCTGGCACGACCTCTGGACCTTTCATTGACCAGGGTTGGTCACCAGGTCGCGCGCATGTCCACCTCAAACCATGCCATGCCACGTGGGGGTGCATTCTAGTGTACCTCGTGACCTTGCGGAACTCAAGCGTGTTGTACGTACGACGGGTCGCTGCATCTTTTGCCGCCGGCGGAAGACCAGGATTCGATTCGATTCGATTCGATTCGATTCGATTCGATTCGCTGCACGTGAACAGCCTGAGCACCGACTGAGCAAACGGTCCAAGGACTAGACCATACCGGTATCTTCACCGTCATGGACTCTTCAACAAAGTACACCTTGAAGTTGGCCAGTGTCAGGATGTGTGCGAGAGTCTCTCTCTCTCTATGGGAGGAAATGGGCTGCCTCCCAGAGAAAAAGGTGTACGTATACCACGATGTGATCGCAACTGCGAATCCGTGTTCCCAGCTCCACGTGACCACCGGTAATCCACTGCCGCAACGGCTTTCAACTTTCTACAGAACGTTCTGAATCAGCAGCCAAAGCAGACTGCAGCCAGGGCAGACTTGCGTACGTGGCCTCGGCCACGATGAGCATGATCAAGCATGTTCCGTGGACGCGCCTCAGTATTCCAGGGAAGGGATGGGGGGGGGTCTATTTTCAACGGACACCACCGTGTGACTACCGTAGAGTACTTGTCCTGTATTCGTCTCCACATTCGGCAGATCGACAGGAGACTGGCCACGCTCTATTCCGCTCCCCATCGCTGAATTGAATCTCACCTTGCAACGGTCTCATCATCATCAAGTGGCTTGGAACTCAGTCTACGGAAAGACAAGTCTACTTGTGTACACTGTACACTGAACAGCCTCCCTCCCTGCTGAAGAGCTTGGAGATTGACAAACTCTACGGATACGATCGTTGGACCACGCCACGCTGCGCTGTAGTCCCACTGAACAGTGGTACCCCAAGTCTTCGTCCTTGTGGCTGTTATTATAGTTCCGGCGTCTCGAGAAAATCCTGACTGGTCTGAGTGTTAGATGGTCATTTACGCGATGTCTGTGAACTGCACAGACTGCTGTAGCTTCTGTCGCTCAATTCGTGCCATGGGGATTTGACAATGGGTCATCTGCAGAGGGACCTCCAAGGCGTCCAATGGAGAGTCTCCAAGGACTCTTCGGATCGTGAAGCAGTCTTACGAATCTCAGGGTCTTGTAGGATCCCATCCGGATGCCAATAGAGCCGACAGTGACGCGTTGTCTGGAACCCTAAGGCATGTCCACGCCGGGTGGGAAATACAGTACTGTATATCGACAGCGGCAGCAGCATCAGCAGACGGGTACGCAGGTGGCTGCTTGCTGTTGACCGCAAAGGGCATGACACCTGAGGTCCTCGGAAGGGAGCATAGAGTGCCCAGAGAGGTATACGCTGATGGCCGACTGGCATGGCCGAAGCAGGCCGGCGGCCAGGGGCAGGCCAGTGCGATTGACACCGCGCCTATGGGCTGCCGCTAAGCATACCAAAGATACGCAACTCAAGCGCAACATTTGCACGTTTTATGTGCAAAAAAACTTATAGTCCACTATTTGAAGCGTACTGGGGTTGCACCCCCAGACCCTCGCAACTCAAAAGATCAGCGAGTCGTCGGCATAGGTCCGCTCGCAGGGAGCTCGTCGCTGGGCCCGCCTCCGCAACTACAGCGCGGGTTTGCTGCGTCTACGCGACTCGCACCCGCTCGCTCCCGTCGATGAGGGTCCACTATTAAAGAAACCTATTCGGTATACTTAGCAAGTTTCTGCGACTAAGTAACAAGCCTCTACGATCCCGGAAATTGTGACGCACGTCTGAGGATTGAGGACACGAGCATACGGCTGTGTAGGGAGCGCAGACACTAGCATATCTAAAGTGTACCTGGTAGCCTGTCTCGGTCCACGGTCCACGGGTTTCAATTACAATAGGTGCCCTTCAGTCACGTGTACTGTACTGATGTACAAGTCAGTAAACGGTCCGCAAGGACTCTTCAGCAAAGGCCGTGTCAATTGGGAGCAAGGGTTACTGTATATCCTCTCATCCTTGAAGGTATGTTTCTCCTTGTAAATTCCGATCTCGTTCACAGAGAGATCCTGGTCTGGATGCCTTCCTTGGTGTCATTATCTGGATACGCACGATGGTGTGTCACACTTGCTGGTCACGGGTGCCACGATGCATCCACTGCGCACGGCTCTCCGTCGCTCAGTACACTATCAGCAGTAGGGCAGACTGAGTCCTTACTTAAGGTCAACAGCTCCGAACGAGATTTGCATTTCGTGCAGCAGGTACCACATTCACTACTAGTCTACTACTACCTAGGTCAAGCGAGTGGGTGAGGCGGCTCCCGCGACCGCCCCAATGCTCCGAAAATTATTGGTGATTCTTCGTAATCGAGGGAGCTCGGAAGAAATTTCCGAGAAAGCTCCCTTCGATCCTCCCTCTCTTTCTTTCTATCTCACTACGGTTTTCCCTGTCTCGCATTCGACTGGATGACCTCGTCGATCGTCATGTGTCTGCGCGTCGGGTAAATTCTGAGAAGACAGCCGACGCTGGCTGAGTAGGCTGAGCGCGTGTCCGCTCGTAGACGGCGGACGGCGCCGTGCTCAATTAGACTACACAGCAGGGGACTCACCTACGGTTTTGGTGGGTTAATGTCTGTCTTACCCACGTTGCACACCAAAACCAAACGTCTGTCGGAATCGGTTCCACCGTGTGATACACTGTACGTCCGGCTGAGGTTGTGTCCAGTACCGTTACCGTACATACTGGAAGTGGAGTCCAGGTCGTCCAGGTCCTGGGCCAGGTCACCTAGTTCATCTACTATATCGACCCTCAAATCATGCCATACCAAGGAAGGGACGAATTGCTTACGGCCACTACTGTAGAGTTCCAGGGCTTAGCGTCGAGCGTCAGTAACCCGCAAGACTTTGACGACCGTACCTAACTTATGTCCATGATCGTTGTACGTGTGCTGTACCTTTTTTTTCGGTTGGTCATGCCAAGAGGATGGGCCCTTCGCCACACGGTCGGAGAAGACGAGTCCGAGGCACTGCAGTCATCATGGACTCTCCAACCGTGCGCAACCTTGAAGGTGGTCAAATGATGCATGTGGACCTGCGAGACCTTCCAGGAAATTCTCGCTCTCTCTAAATATCCGTCTATGGAAACAGAAAGCGGAGCTGACCTAGACCCTGCGACCACTGGATGACTACTGGTGACTCGCCCCGCATCAACCATCCCCAGCTGGCCACGGCTCTCAAGTCGATCAACAGGTTTTCAGCTGTCAGCCGTATCACGCCTATGGCATGTTGCGGCTGTCGTTCATGTCGAAGCAGAAAACATCCTAGTGGATATTATAAAAGCCTAAAAATCCCCAAACTACGTACAGGACTGTATTGAAACCAATCCAGACTCTTCAATACTACTTGCTATAATACGTACGGTAGTACTATAATACGTAGTATATATTATAATAGACACACCATGGTCAGCCGGGACAGAGATGCGTGCGTCAGCCACGACGAGCATGATCCAGCTCTCCCCTAGATGTGCTTCAGCATTCGAGGGAAAATAAGTGGGATGGCTTTTCCACCAACACCCCAGTGTTAATACCGTCCTATCTTTTTTTCTTACGATCGATCGATCGATCGATCTGCGAGAGGCGAGTCGTTGCTGGCTTACAGTATAGGATCATTTTCCAATTGTCTACCAACCGCACACACAACCTTAGAAACGAATTGGAGTTTGGAGAAAATGCACCGTGCCGACATGAAGCCATGCGTCACCAAGCAGCGTACGTGGTCCGACCACTCGTCCACGGACGCGAGCAGTGCCGGTGACTCCTCGCCCTTTGCGATGCCCTCGACCAGCCGAAGCGTCTTGTCGCTCGCCGACTTGGTGGTCACCAAAGACGACGACGTTCGAGCTAACACGATCCGCAAGAAGACGCCGACCGTCTCCTTTGCCGACCCGGCGACGTGGCCCGACGGTCTCACTCGATCCATGATGGCGGCGCTTTTGCGACTGGCTAAAGAGACCAACGCCAAGCTCGTGGACGAGGCCGAGGCGTCGCTACAGACGCCCATGAAGCGTAACGACGCCAAGCTAGAGTCGTTCTATAACGGCATTGAACTCTACGAGACGCGGTCGCCGTCGCCACCATTTGTTCGATCCGCCTCGGCGCCAGTCGAGTCCGAGGAGCCACAGGATGACCAGCACCACCACCACAAAGAACCCAAGCGTTCGCTCCCTAGGTGCCTCTGGAATCGTCTCACGCAGCGACGCAAACGCCCCACAGCCAGTGGCTATTCGTCGTCCTACGATCTCGCGCCGTGCTATCCCTCCTCGTTTGATTTGGAGCCGCACTCGCCCAGCACAGCACCTCCGCAACCGTCGTCGCACCCACCGCCGCGTCTCTTTGGTCTCACCCAAGTGCGCATCCCACTGGACGAGCTCTTGGATGTTGTGGGCCACCGCAGTCCGCACGCCGCGACGCTTCTCCATCCGGGCATGCGGCAAACGGGGGCTAGCCACACGCTGGTCGACGGCGAGAACCAGCACGTGTGTCTCCGCTCCATGACGCTGCCTGCGTCCCTCACCAAGACCGTGGCAGCGCCACGCGATTTTCTACTGATTGAGTACCACCAGTCGTTCACAACGTCGACGGGGCGTCGTGGCTATGCCGTCGTGTGCCACTCGGTCCACTGGGCGCGGAGTCCGTCTCCATCGGAAGGGACGGTCCGCGGCAGCATGTACGAGTCCGGTTTGGTCGCGATCGAGTCGGCCAGCGACCCGTACCGCGTCGATCTCTACTGCGTCGGCGAAGTCAACCTCAAGGGCGAGGCCGAGGACACTGACAACTTTGAGGCGAGCCGCCACCGCGTCACGGGCACGCTCAAGCGCATCAAACAAACGGTCGACGAGCGTGCCAAGATGCTGCAGTCGCTTTCGTGCAATGATCCGGCGGACGCGTGCCGCCAGCCACGCCGAAGTCCCGTGGGATCGCCACCCAAGCAGATTTGCTCGGGCTGCAAGGACCGCGTGGCCAAACTGCCGCCAGGCATCGAGCCGTACGTGTGCCGGAGTTGCGACGCCACCGTGTGTGGAAACTGCAGCACGATCAGACAGACTGGCCACCAGAAGAGGCGGCTGTGCTTGGCGTGCTGGGCCGACGAGACGCACCATCGCATGTGACCGCTTACTAAAACAATACCAATATAGATGCAATTGCTGACACGCAGTTTCTTATTAATGTCTTGCACTCTAGATGATATCGATACTGGGCGATGGTCTACGGTTCAGTCTCACCTGTAGTCGCCGTCGTAGCGGTTTCATTCATGCCACAGACGCGATTCCTGACAAGAGTCACAATACCAACCTTGAGTGTAGTACTGTCTGCGAGTATCCGCAAATCATCCGTCTTGAAGAAGGATTGTATCTAACTGTGCCGATCAAGTCGGGCCTTCAGGTTTTGGACATCAAGAACCAATGACAGACAATTTTGGCGGAGACAAATGTGTTTATTACATATGCAAACGCTTGGGTTTCTCTTCGGCTCTTGTTCTCCCCCTCTTCCGCTTGAGAGCAAAAGCGCTCGGTCGCAGACTCAGCTGGAATAAATGAACTCGGAATTGTTTAGTCCGCCCTTCTCGGATCCCGTGCGATGCGCGTGGCGCGTCACTTGCCATGAAATGCGACTCACGGATTGGTGGATGGAGTGGCACGGGAAGAGCGCGCCAGAGCCTCTGGCAGAGGGTCCTTTGGACCGCGCTTATTAGCCACGCTGGGGGCCCCCTGTCTCCCTCTTCTCACCCTGAACGATCTCCGACGATGGTTCATCATGGCGACCCGCTGCATGTTCTCTGGATAACTCGCTGGAGATTGTTAGAGTATTTTTCTTGGGGGGAAGATGACCCTGCAGCTAGAGTACAGTATGTGCGCGCCGCTATCAAGAGTTTGCCATAGTCACGCGGCCTCTTCTTGTACACGCACATTCGACAAGTCCGTAGGATTAGCTGGCCGTCCACGTTGCCAACGTGACACTGGACAAAAGGGTCCTGATGTGACATCATTGATGTGCTTGGTTCTGACTTGGGGCCATGGTGCCTAACGCTAGATCACTGCCGAATTGAGTGGTACACCCCCGTACCCGCTAGCTTTCGCTGGAAGCACGTCACGTGGGTCCTCTTTTGAACTCTCATCTTGACAGTGCACAACTCGATGTATTGTACCACTACTGTGCAGTGATGCACTCCCGCTGAATGGCAGCCACAATTGGACGCTAATCAGTCAGCATTTCCAATTCATATCAGAGGGCATGAGCTGTCAGTTGTTGGATGGGTTGCACCTGAGGTATACTAATTCAATGGCCGCCTGCTAATCACGAAGTGAACCGCTCCTTGATTCCTCTCCTCTCAGCTCTGACGTTACGGGAAGTGGCCGCTACGCTGTAGTACAGAGTGAGAACAGCTATAGCGTACAGCCTGTACGCTGTAGCTGTTTTCCTCATCGTCGCAAATTGGCCGCGTCGTCAAGGAGCGCATGAGCCTCGCGCGTACGCTACGGATGCAACATCAGGCGTCCACGGACGCAAGGTCCGCTCCATGGAGCCCGACGACCGATGGCTCGCTGACCAATATGCTTTTGTCCACACAGCTTCCATTTGGCGTCACCCACAATATGGTGGAATGGTTCATCGTGGCGGGAGAGCGCGCCGGTCTGCGGCTCTTGGTGGACGCGCAACGAAGCGTTCCGTGGCCCGCCGAGCTACTCACCAAGACGCAAGGGAACCAACGAGACCGTGACGAAAGTGGCGTCCAGTTTCTAGCGCGTGAGCGAGGCGTCAATTTGTTTCGTACCACCATGGTGCCGAAGCAGCCACCCGCTGGACTGGCGCGGTCGCTCTGGGGCAAGATTCGAGAACTCGGACGATCGAGCGTCACAAAGGAGAAGAAGAATAGGTACAAGACGACACCACGACTGTTTGGCACATCGCATCTATTCACGTCGCTTGAACAGCTCGTGACGTTGCTTGGTCCACGTGACCCGCTCGCTCCGTCATTGATCTACCCCGGGGCGTCACAAATGTGGCACGTCCACACGCTTCTCGAGCGTGGCGACGAGCGCGTGTGCCTACGAGCAATCACCATCACCATGCCCCAGGAACCCACGTCGACAGCGACGACACCACAGCCGCGCGACTACCTCGTTGTCGAGTATCGCAACAAGTTTCAACTGCCATCCCATGGCCGCAAAGTGTACGTGGTTGCCTACCATTCGGTGCGCTGCTCCAAGTGCCTCGTCGCCCGAGGCCGTCCAGGGCAGTGTGTACGCGTCGGGCGTGGTCGCGATCGAGTCCGAGTCGGCACCTGGCCGGCTGGAACTGTACGGCGTCTTGGAGATGGACTTGAAGGGCAAGATAACGGTCCAGGAAAATACCGAGGCCGCGTGTCGGCTTGTCCAGAGCATGCTCTCGGAGATCACGACTGCGGTCGAGAATCGAGCGATTGAGACGCTCGCATGGGACACCGCGCAAGTCTATGACGTCGTGCGTCGATCATCCGTCCACCACCACCGTGGTGATGCGTGCAGTACCTGTGGGCAGTTTGCAGACCAGGGCGATCGACTCGTCATGTGCCGCAAGTGCTATGCTGTCGTGTGTAGCGACTGCCGCAGCGGCTACCGATTCGGCCGCCAAGAGGTCCAGCTCTGCATTGCGTGTTGGCATCTTGCCAAAGACGTGATCATCAAGTAACAAAAGGCTAGGCACAGGCAAATGAAATGGCAAGGAACCATACATACTACAGTCCAGGGAATACAGTAAGTCATAGTCAAACCGTTTATGTTCTTGTTGTTGAAATTGCCTTCTGAGCGCCAATCTGATACGCACCGCTATCTGGCAACCCCGGATAATAGTTGCGGTAGAAAAGGGTTCGGGGACATTGGAGTTAATGGTTAATGATTGGATACAATAGACGCATTCTTCACCTTGGACAGCGATTTGTGCGATATGATTCGTCAAAATGCTGATCAGTTTTGCAACTTCAAAGTAATTGGTGCCCGCAGGCTGCCACAAATACCGCGCACCCACGTCGTCCCTGCCCCGTTTCCGTCCTGTTTTGCGTGACAGCGGGGACGTCCATATATGGGGACTGGAGATTCAAAGGCCGGCTGTTCTTCAAGCATCCGGCTTTTGTGGACCGTGGGAGGAGCCTCGAAACCAGTTTCCTCCCCGCATCGGCGGCGTACCTGTGACCAACAAAGATCGGGCGGGACCGAACATGGGGGACGTCCACAAGTTTGGATCTGCGATCCAGAACTGCCTATGTCACGACGCCACGCGGATACATAACAGTTCTGCGATAACTTTGAAGGAACGCTTGGCCACCGCGTTATCTGCGGGGTACAAGTTTGTTCTGGACCATTCGTTCCGAGCAGCCTGTCGAAGGGGGATGGTTAGGCGTGGCCTTGGTGACAGGGGCTTTCTAAAAGAACCCACGCGCGCATGTATGTCACGATAGTCCGAAGTCCGACACCAATCGAGACGTCCGACCGCTTCTGTTCTCTCCACCAAAACAATCCAAGCTCCTCCGCGATCGTCGAATCGCACGGGAACACTCTCGATACTGAACTCCTGGACGTCGGACTTTGCTGAAATCGTCCACTTCGACAATCCAGTTCAAGTTGAACGGGACAAGACCCAAAAAGCCGGGAACCTTTCTTTCGCGCGGTTGAATCAGTACCAGTTTTTTGTTCTTGCCGCATCGTTATTCTCCTTGGCCAGGATGCGCTCGCCCTCGTTGTGTGCGGAAAGCGTCTCGAAATTGGTTCTGCCACCCATCGATCATTTTCCATTCCAATCTCGATCGACAACGTCCCCGCAACAACCATGGTCCAGTACGTGCCACCCACTACTTGCAAGAACGGTTCTCTGGTGTGGCCGTCGACGACGCCCATGACGGGAACGTTCTTTGACTACCCGCAGCAACCCACGTCCTCGCCGTCTTCCGCTTGCTCTATGGCGCCATTCAACTTTACACCGCTTCCTCCCCGCGAAGTCGAGGCCTATGCGATGGCCAACGCGTTCCACCGCCTGAGCTTCTACGAGATTCAAGAGGTCAACGCCTTGCTCCTCTCGCCGTTCGACGTCGGTGTTGGCTGGGGCTTTTTCGACGAGCTCGACCAGCTGCGTAACTCGATCTCGTCCTTCTCCACTGGATCCTCGGTGGTGAACTCGTCGTCGCCACCGCCAGCAGCTCCCAGCACACCCGATGGACGCCCGCGCCGTTCTCGTGTGCGCTGCCAAGAGGAACTTGCGCGGCGCCTCGCGCACCGTCGCTCACTGCAGAAAGGATACGAGAAGACTTACCGCGCGCGCAAGCGTGGGACCCGCCAAGAGCTACGCGTCGAGTGGCTCGAGCTCGAGCACGAGCTCAAGCACAAGCTGGTCGCGGTGCAGAACAGCGCAGTGTATCACCCAGTAGCCTCCGTGAATGGCCAGCAACCGCCCGATCTCACGGAGCTCGACGCCGAGTGCACGGCACTGCGCACGGAACAAGCAGTGATGCAGTCGATGCTCGCGACGGAAGCGCGTCTGCAAGACGCGGGCGAGTACTTTACGCAGTCCAAGATGCGCGAGCAGCTCAACGCGCTCGCGGCGATGCCCAGCATGATGGGGTTTACGTTTGTGTGGTGATTCGATAGGGAGAGCTCTCGCCAAATGTCCCAATGCGTCCATACAGTAGGAGGAAGGTGCATGTTCCGGTACATGTGAGTAGGTTACGATAGGTTACACTAGGTTACTCGGTGGATGTTTCGTCAATATGTATGTCGTCATGTGCGCTCATACTCGTATGTACTGTACACTATTCACGTGGTTCCTTTTCTCAAGATATCAGAGTGAGAAACCCGCGCCTGTTGGGTATCGTACGCTGTAAACTGTGCAGTAGACGAGCGGCAAGATCACAGTGTCCATGTGTATTTTTTTCCAGTTCAACCAGTCTCATCTCCCCACACACATTGAGTAACCCGGCCATGAATGGAATGCTCCCATGTTTCCCATTCCTCGCGTGGCTACACAATACTATGGCCATCCCAATCCACGGTCCAGTGCCTTCCCATTCCCGCATTCTCTGAGATCCACCTGGCAAAATTTTTGTGGGGAGCGGTCGGTCCACGTTTACAATTCTTCACAGATATTATAATGAGGTATTAATACTTCACGCGTGGGATCATAACTACTACTACTGGGGGACACGCAGTTCAACTGAAATTTAATGCCAGCATGTTCACGCGGCCGTCGTCGTCGCCTTGGTTGTCGCCGGCGGTGGCTTCTTGCAGGTCCTCGCACGTGATGAGCATCACGCCGGACGAGAACCCAGCCGCGTCTTTTCCCTGTTGCTTTTGGTCGCTCGCGCGCGCGGTCTTGGGCGCGTCGCCATGCTTGGCCGGCGGATTCTCTCCGCCCAGGCGCACCGTGACATTGGTCACGCGTACGGCAGCGGCGCCCGGCGTGGGCGCGAGTGCGTTGGCATCGTGGCTGGATGGCTGGGCCATTGTTCTTCTTCGGTAGTAGTATTCTGTTCAAATTGAAAAGTGTCGAGGGAGGAGCTGCGTCCCAAATTGAAGAGTGAAGAAGCAGGGAGGAATAACGATCCACCCCGCAAGCGAGCAAAGAATGGTGTGTGTGTGGGGCCCGTCCACATGCGGTGTCCCCCGCATTTCGTGGCCGAAGCTGGCAGCTGCGCGTACCCATCTTACACACGCTGGCTCAGGCGTGGCGCCAGTCGCCCGATCATGCGCTGGAGGGTGGAGGCGCCACATCCGCCGGGCGGGAGGCATTGAGCGTCCTTTGGGAAAGTCTACTCTTCCCGCTGACGTGAGATTACAGTAATACGTCGTTTCGCTGGCGACCTTGTCCCCTCTCCATTTGTTGGTTCAGATCTTTGGACGTGAAGGCATTGGTTACACCTCCACGGACAATCCCCATCTCCCATTCCCAGTGCACAATACCCTTCCAAATCCGAACTCGATAATCTTCCTCTACACGACCTGTCTGTCTTACCGTAAAGGCAGATTTAGAAACCTTTAAGAGTAAATACTGGAATTTGCCCATCCCCCCACTGTCACGAAGCGACACATCGAGTCAGTCATCCCATCATGCATGACGCTGGCGAACGTCCGCAACTCGCCAGCAGCCAAGTACGCCCGCACGGACCCAGGGCTTGAACCGCCCGTCTCTTTCCCCCGGCGTGGAGAGCATGACTGCCCCGCTCCATGCACTCAGCTGCTCTGAGTCTGCCATGGCACCTTGTACTCACCACGGCCGG
This sequence comes from Pythium volutum, assembly GCA_023334575.1. Classification (NCBI taxonomy): domain Eukaryota; phylum Oomycota; class Peronosporomycetes; order Pythiales; family Pythiaceae; genus Pythium; species Pythium volutum. The sequence continues at coordinate 19,426 of JAADVC010000273.1, forward strand.
AGCAGCATCTTGTCCGTGTGCCGGCCATGTACATGCGGTGCATCACACCGCAAACGCCGCAGCGACTATGCCCCCACCTGGCCGCATGACTGACTATGAATACCATTATCCATAGATGCTTCATCTGTATCCACCAGCCCACGTAAGAAACGGCGAGGGGGGCTTCCAGCATGAACATAAATAAGAAAAGAAAAGAACACGCGCAACGGGACATGCACTCTGGGAATACCTACGGAATGCTAGCGAATCTTTTTGGCTTCCGTGGAAGCAGACAAAGATGGTGAAGCGTCTCCACCTAAATCCCCTTCTTCCTGCTTTGATTTATGGGCCGTGACGACACACTTGCGGAAACCGTCTTCCAGTCGCGCACGGTCCAAGTGCTTACCAATGACGACGAGCTGGCAGCTGCGCACATCCGTAAGTGTCCACGCGGCAGACGGCGCGATCGTATACGTGTCCAACACGCCCTGGAGAATGCAGCGTCGGTTCGAGTTGGACAGCGCGAGCACGCCCTTGATGCGCAAAATGTGGGCGCGCGCATACTCGGCCGTGACGGTGTTGAGCCACTCGGTGAGCAGCGCAACGTCGACCGCGGCCTCGACCTGGAGAAAGACACTGGTAATGCCCTGCGTATGCTCGCCTTTGTCCCCATCCCCGTCTGCGTTTGCGTGGCGCGCAAGCGAGCCATTCGTGTCTTGAAACTTGACGGCATCAAACGTGTCAATACCAACGATTTGGGCGAGATCGACTTGCGCTTGCACGCACTCGAGCGTCCTCACGCCGTGGGCAAACGTTGAGACGGCGTGGCGCGCGCGCTTCAATTCGGTAGTGTTTACAAGATCGACCTTGTTGAGCGCGACCACGTCGGCATACAAAAACTGGCGCTGCAGCTCGACAGGCAACTCAAACGCATGGCGTTGCGGGTTGTAGAACCGTTGGATCGCATGCGCATCGACCATGGTCACGATCGCATCCAAGCGAAACCGCGACGCACGCAGTTGGAGAAACGTTTCAATGATCGGGCCCGGATCGGCGAGCCCCGTGGTCTCGACCACGAGGTAATCGAATCCTTGCTCGTTCACAATGCGCAGCAAATAGTCCAAAATGCGCTCCAGTTCGCTTTTGGTGCCCTTGCCGCCACCGCGTGCCGTGCAGCACATGCAACCATTCTGGAGCACGTAGATGCCGTCCTTTTGGAGCTCCTCGTTGGTCTTGCTCGGGTCCAGCAGCGCGTGGTCAATGCTAACCGTACCAATCTCGTTTTCGAGCACCATAATCTTGTAGGGCAACTGCGGCGTTTGCAAAATGCGGTTTAGTAGCGTCGTCTTGCCAGCGCCTAGAAAGCCCGTGAGGATTGTCACGGGCACGGGCTGCAGCGTCGGCTTGTCGTCGCTTCCCATGTGCGTCGGGCCAAACTGTGCGAGCTCAATCGTCTTGCGGCGGATGCGACGCTCACGCCGCACTTGAAAACAAAATGCAATTGCGTTCGCGACGATAAACGAGAGAATGAGAAGCGCCACGACGGTGCCGGCCAGACGCCAATGGTTCACACCCACAAACGCGAGCCGCCATTCGTCCATTGGTGTCGTTTGCAACGACGCCATGTCCGCGGCGAGCCTCTCGTGCGCGAGGTCACGGCGTGCAGAATCGGCCATCTTCTTACGCTGGTACCCGTCTGGTGGCGCCCACGGGAGGGATGGAAGGCGACCGCTGATAAGCGCGTCTTGGGCTGCGCGTGTCTGATGCCTCGGGTTCATGGGAAAAGCGCACGGATCTGACCGTTGAGCTCCTCATTAAGTACGCATCATCACAATAGAAGGCCATTGTTAAGTACCAATATACGTCCTAAGTATACAATACTGAGTTGTGGAGAGACGTCAAGTATACATTTGATTAAGTACGATGTCGATCTCATTTTCCAGGGGATTGTGGTCGTGGCACACGTCACAGGATTCATGCAGCGAGACCAATCCGACGTTAACGTTAGACACTAAATGCGTACATGGCATCAACAAGGCTCGTCGAGTCCGAGTCGGAGGGGGCAGCGTACGACGAGTCGACGACCGTCATGAAGAGGTACTGGACGTCCTCGTCATGGAGTGCCACTGGGTGCGCGTACGGCTCGAGCGACGGCTCGGTCTCCATGGGAACGTCTCGGTGAATCGCCACGGAGTCGAGCGTCTTGGGCCGCGTTGGAATCGCCTCCGTGTCACGTGTGTCAATAGAAGGCATACCCACGAGAATGGGTGACGTGTTCATTGACGTCGTCGAGCTGGGCGACGCCGAAGACGAGGACCGGCGTCGCCTGTACTTGGTCTCGACTGGTGCCGGCAACGTGGCGCCCTCCATGGCCATGAGCATTTGGAAGCCCGGCGACTGCACCGACCGTCGCTTGATGATCTTTTCAAACTGCCGCTTCGTGCGGCGCTTCTGCTCGCAGCGGCGCTGGTTGCGGTTGGCCATGAGCCGGTGGAATTCGCAAAAGCTGTGGAGATCGCCCGTCTTCTTGAGTGCGCGTGGGTTGGAGCAGGGCTTGCTCGAATACCGGCAGGTATCGATTTCGGTGTTTGCGGTCGCCGGGGCATTGATAATAGTGTCGGAAGCAGTCATGGTGGAGGACGAAGACATTGGGTCGTTTTGGTTTGTGTCGGTTGCGTGTGTGGGAGACGGACAGCGCACTGCAAAGTGAAGCAGTCGAGCAAATTAGAAAATGAGACCTGAGGAGACCAACGCAATGTGGGGACCCTCCCCAGATGAGAGAAGCCCGTGACCAAATCTCCACCCAGAATAAAAAGGTCACTTTTTCTATAGTGCAGTTGACTAGTTGTGTCTGTTCCACACGACTTCGGCAAAGTGGTAATACAGTACTGGATTTTTAAGGCAGAGAGAGTGAGTGAGAGAGACGACGACGAGATGGGACCTGACCGACAAATCGATTGGAGCTTTTGTTCAATGACCCGATGGGTGTCTGACCGCCTGTGGGGAAAAGGAGCAATTTATCTTTCTCCCGTCGCCAAATAGACAGGCGAAATCTCGCGGAATTGTTCCGTCGTTGGCTCTTGCGGACTTCAACCGGACTGCGAATACTGTACAGCAGTCGCTCGAGAGCATCCCTTTTCTCCATGATGACGGTTGTGCTTCTCGAAGCCAGCCTACACCCAACCACCCGCTCAGTGTACAGGCACCGACAATATTGAATTGCTTTGGCGATACCCGATAAACGTATGCAAAAGTCTAAATGATATGTCTACGAGTCTTGTTTGGGTTTGCTAGTACCCGAGTGTTATCAGTAGTGGAAGCAGTGTGACAAAGGAAACCAACACGAAACCAAGACGGCAATCCGCGTGAGAAGACAAACCTGGGGTGGCAGACTGTGATCACGTCGAAGCGATTGCGGCCAACCCAAATAACTCTCTGAAAAAATATAGTGGGATCGACTCCACTTTGTTTGCACAGCAGGGACTGTTTTGGATACCAGCATTGTCCGCCGGTTATTTGTCAATACTTCCCACTACACCCAGTACAGTATTTGCCAGACTACTGTTCAGTGCAGGCAGAAAACCACAGCCATATTTCCCTGCATGATACTTGCTGGAAGGGCGAGCCACCAAATCACAATTTTTCTAGGAACACACGTGGGCAAGTGTGGCTCGCAAGCGCTCGATATGTAGAGTGCATCTCGCCTCCGACCCTTTTTACTGTGAGAAGATGTTGGGAGATTATGCATAAAGAAACTGCTGTTCGCACAGTCCAATCGGATGCCTCAGAACGGCCTGGCTTTGTGTTACGTGCCATCAAATTGTGTCCATTTTCTCGTCCACGACGGCGTCCATTTTTCCCCCATGTGCCTGACCAGACAGTCCGCCCATTTTGGATCACCCACTTTGTCGGTCTACAGAGCCATTCGTAATGTATCATTAGACTACAGTAGGAACGAAGCGCCACGCAGAGTGGCACGATGGCAGTAGATCTATTAGACACACTTTGGTGACTGCTGACCAACAGCACCCAGTACCCAGTGCTCCGTGGATTGCTACTGTATTGCCTCGCTCGAGAACTGAACGTCCCGAATAATCAGCTTTGCTTCCATAACTGAACCTTTACTTCGTACAGTATTAGTATAGTTCATCACGTTCTGGCACTTGCACCACAGTCTCAGTGAGACTCTCACCGACGCACGAGTCGTCGTGGGTTTTGTGTGTGAATGCCACATTCCTCTCGTCGATTGGCTCGCAATTTTCATAGCGAAGAAATCTTTGCATTTATACAGTAAATGCATAAATTCATTCGTGTTGCACTGTACAAGGACGGTGGGTCATGCCGCGCGGATCTGCTTCTTTTCAAGAGTAGAGCCTTCAATTGGTAACTGTGGGGTTGATAGTATATAATATCAACTTGATACTAGTAATCGCAGTGTGACACCTACAGTACGCACTCCTGGATTCCGCAATGGATTTTCCCGGGGGAAACTTGCAGACGAGCCACGGCAACACATAAGATCTGAGATATGATCAGTACAGTACGTACCGGTATCGAGTGTCCAACGAACCCAGTGCGAAAATACCCAGAGTGCATCCGTTCGTGGTGATGACAGTGGGGGCATTCGCCTCTTTCTATGGGTGCTTTGCGCTCCGTACAGTGTACACATTGCCTGACCAAAGTGTGTTGGCTACAGTTGTCCTGCTTTCTAGTGTCTAACGTGGTTCACGTCCGTTGACGCCCGCCAGCGATTTTTGTTTCGCGCGAAAGTCTCCTCGTTGGACTGACAGCCACCGTGAAGCTCGCCTTTGCCTTTGTGTATAGAGAACAATAAATCTAGCGACTGGATTCCGGAAGGGGCTTGCCTACTCAGGACTCGTACTCAGAACTCTTACTCAGGACTCCTGAGTAGGCTCTGTCAAGCCCCATCCAGAATCCAGTCGCTCCTGAGTCATAAAGCATACCACATCGGCTCAATTGCACAGTCGTCGATCCCATCCGGGTGGATTCTTCAACTGGATACTTACGACAACGTAGCTTTTGGTATGGGGTAAATGAATGGCCTGTCGTGCATGCAGTGCAATGCGTGTGGCTGTCGTTCAGCTGGTCTTTAAAGCAACACAAGGATGGGCAAAACGAGCAACCCAAAGCAACCTTGAGCAACAAGAATCGTGATGTAGTCCACACTGTGCAGCTGTTTTGTGTTCGCGCAATCGCACTGAGTAATTTATTTCGAAAGATAACGGCCACAAGATTCGGAGACTCCTAGTTTAGTGTACGGTACAAAGGAAACCTTGGCGTTGTCTTTGGTTCGTCCCACAAAGAATTCGCTAGTCAGTTTTGACGTCTTAGATTCGAGCAAGTCATAGATGACGTCGCCGCATACCCGAGTACTGCTCGTTCAGGCCACTTTCAGCCGTGTTTGCGAAGTCTCGCGTGTGCGCGGGTCGCTGCTAACATACACCACACTCCAAAATGCCCCTCGTAGACAATGAGGACAAATGTTCAACGGGGAGACTCATACAGAGCGATGTGATGGACCCCGAGTGTGCATTTAGTTTAGCCTGATTGAAGAAAAGTCTCGTTCAGTACTTTCTTTAGCATTGCTGAGATCTCACCCTCCGACGTGAATCTTCAACATCGAAATTGGTCGCCATTTCTGAACGCCAAACGCATCTCTGAGATCAACCCTGACTTGCACAACACCAGCAACTCCAACAGCGTCAATACCGCCAACAGCACTAAGCGCCCAGCGACAATACCAGCAACACAAGCAACACCAAAAGCGAAAGCAACAACAGCAACACCAAAACAAGAACGCTACACGAGCAGCTACAATTTTCACAACCAACCACGATAGGAATTCTTCTAGCCTTGCGCAGTTTGTTGCAGCGTCTTTGGGGTGTGCCTTCTAATCTCCGCCTCGATTGTGTTGAGCTTAACCTGGGAATCGACGTCGGCATTGTCTTGTTGGGTGAGAAAATTTAAATGGAAAATTCTCACCCGAAGTGCTTGCATGTCGTCTGCCGCATGTAGACGTCGTTCGTGGGGTCGTAGATGTGGACAATACACTTTGGCATGCAGTCGAAAGTGATCACTAGGAGTCCCCAATGGGTTCGGGAAATGTTGACGGGATGAACAACAAACTTGATCGTGCGGATGCTGGCCGTGGGCGAGATGAAATTACTTCTCGCAGCTTGGGGGTCGAGTACAAAAATGTCTGGCCGATGGCGAAGAGCGTGTGTGAGTGTATAGAAGAGCACCAAGCCGGATATCCAATTGGACTTCTCGATTCGGCCGAGAACATCGTCGTATGTGATGGAGAGCGGCACAGTAGAATAGGGACCGTGTGTCTGGAAGCGCGTCTATAAAGTGGCATCTTTGTGCTTGGAGAGGGCCGTTCTCGCGATCGCTCCCGTGGTGCACGCAAAGCTACCCCGCATTTGGTCACGGAATATGTCGTCAAAGACGGAGCCCACTTTCACCCTCTGGTTCACCCACGATGCGATAAAC
>JAADVC010000274.1:0-25897 GCA_023334575.1 Pythium volutum
CAGACTGGTTCAAGAGAGACAGAGAGATGGCGAATCTCGTCTGTCTATTGGCTGGCGTGGGAGACATGACACCTGACTCGGCGATGACGTCAATCGTCGCCGCCAAGCAGACTGCTTCAACATCACTCTGTTTAAAACGTCTTTTAACTTGCTTTTTGTATACTATGGGGTTTAAAACAGATACCAGAGGAGAACGACCACTGGTGAGTCACCAGTGGTGACACGATGGTCGTCGACGCAACGCAATTGGGCGACCTTGGACACATCAGGCAATGGCAAGCCGCGCGTGTCTGTGTGCCCTTATGCCGCTGGCGAGAGATTCGTTGCCGAGTCGAAATGGCCGCAATGTTTGGTACCATTACCGGTACCGGTACTGTTATTGGCAGCGGTACGTATTTCTGTCCCACTGAATAGGCAAGAGGCACGTCCACAGTCTGTCGCGGCTCTCGAAACGTCGTCCGCCGCGAATGCTGCGCATCTTTACCAATATGCATGCGAAGAGGACAATTCGTCCGAAGTTCGTTTGCCTGTGTTGCAACGCTTGGGGTGTGGACGAACGTGCGGCCAGAATACGGTATCGGATCCACGGGGTTTTCTTCTATGAAAACATGGGACATGGTGATGACCTGTCTAACTAGTGCGGGCTTTCATTACAATTGCTGTCCAGAGGAGATGCTGTGTATCTCAGACGCCTGTCGTGTCAATGGCTACTACTCAGTAAGAGAACTCGTTGAAGCCGGCCTTGTCGCGGTTCTTCTTCTTGTTCTTGGCCTTGAGTGCCTCTTCCCGCGCAATCTTGAGCGCCATGGGTTCGTTCGACGTCGCCTTTTTCTTGGCCGTCTTGGCCTTGAGGAGCTTCTGGATGTCGGTCGCCGACGGCAACTCAGTTGGCGTTTCCTCCGTAGCGGGAGCGGCAGCAGCAGCTTCAGCTGCGGGCTTCTTCTTGCCCTTCTTCTTCTTCTTGGATGCAGACGACGACTCTCCCGACGGCGCGCTCGTGTCGGTAGCGGCCGGAGTGGCCTCCGCGGCAGGCGCAGGCTCCTCGGCTGGGCATGAAACAAAACAACCACAGTCAATACACATTATGCATCCACCCACCAGATCACAATTGGAATCCTCAGCACGTACGCTTGATGCCGAGGTCGGCAAGCGCCTTCTCAAATTCTTCGAGCTCGAGCTGCTTCTTCTCCTTTTTGGACAGCACACGCGCTGGCACAGCTGCGGGCGTCGGGGCAGGCTTCGGCACGACAATCGCCGGCGTGGCATCTTCCTCCTCTCCTTCCTCCTCCTCTTCGTCACTATCGCTGTTTTCCTCGTCGTCATCTTCCTCCTCATCGGCAGCTTCGGCCTGCTCACCTTCGGCAGCCGGGGCGACCTCATCGTCGCTGTCGTCGCCCCATGCGGCCGACTTCTGACTGGTAAACGCGAAGGCGCCACTCTTGGTCTCGTCGCTGGCACCGGCGTCGGCGGCCTTGGAGCCCTTCTTGCTCTTCTTCTTGGTCGCGTTCAGCGCTGTCAACAAGACACCACGACGTCAGCAATTCCGCTGTTGGATACAAGCATTACTCTGGAGTGATCCACGCACCGGCAAAGCCGTTGACAAACTTGATCTCTTCCTGCGCCTTCTTCTTCACCATGGTGGTCCTCCTGCTTCACTCTTAGTGCTTCGAAAATCGAGGATATCGAGGATATCCGCAGAGTCTTGGAGGTTTCTGCCCTTGCGTTCCATTGGCACGGATTCTGGAAAGCTCCGGTTCACAAGGATACGGTTCACCTGAACCGTCGCATAACCCCTACCCCTTACTTCAACTTGAACCGTCAAAAGGACATGTCGAAAATCGAAATTCTAGACAAGTGTCGAAAATGTCGTGAATAAGTAATACCCGTAACTGAACAACCACACGACACCCATTTTGCCCGACCGTCATCGGCTTGACACGAAGCGACCGCCGAAGGGTGCCCCCGCGGCATTGCTTTTTTCACGTTACGCCTCTCCATCTCTCTCTCTCTCTCGATCGGCTCGTGTGCAAGCCTGAGCTGTCCTGACGTGGCTTCTGCAGCAGCGCCCGCATTCTCAGATACTGAGTCTCCGGTCTGTCGTTGCATCAGACGGCGCCTCAGAATACAAGTAACGTCTTGAGCTGCGACCGTGTTCCCCCTCTCCAAACGCCGCAAAGTTAGTCTACAAATAGACGCGAGAACGCGATTGGGCGGAGCGGCTCCCGACGTGCAATAGATAGCCTCTGTCGAAGCGCCACCCGCGAGCGGAGAGAGGACCCGTGAGAGAGAGAGCACGCGCAAGTTTCGCGTTGCAGCCGTCCCCCCCTACCGACTGAACAGCGCACTGGGCTCGCCCCAGCCTTCGGCCACAAGCGAAAAAGTGGGTGGGTTTCTAGCCGTCGGCTTGCTTGCTTCTTCTTCTGCACTCGCTGTTGCTGCTGCTGGCCGCCTGCGGGGTATGATGACCAAACTAAAGGATGTCTACGGTACCTACAAGAAAGAAATGTCCAAGTTCGGGGACGGCGGCGGCGACATTGTGTCGGTCGTGGGCGCAGCGCGAGGGAAGCCTGGGTATGCGAACCTCAACCACTTGAACGTGGGCTCGCCCGGCAGCGACGTCAGCGACATGGACGACACGACCGACCTTGAAGAGCTGCTCGCGCAGGGCACAAGCAAAGGTCCGCAGACACATCCCGGTAGGTTTGTTTTTCCTCGCTCGCGAAAACGATTTATTTGGTGCAGATTGCTGACGATTGACTTTCTCTGGAACAGGCATAATCTGCTGTGCAATCTTTAGCTTCGCCGGGTTCTTCCTCCTTGTATGTGATACCCCCAGGTTGTGTATCGACTGGAGAGTCCTCATTCATGCCTTGATTCTTTTTTGCGCAGATTATCGTGGGCTCGATCGTGAGCAGCAATTCGCTCTATATCAAGGTGCGGCCGCAGCACGGCAAGAAGAAGTCATCTCTCGCGGGCAGCATTTTCCTCGCGGCATTTCTCTACCTGTGCGTGTTTGGTACAAGCGTCATGTACTTTTTGCGGGCACGTCGAGCCCAGAAAGTGTACCAGCTCTCCATGGACGTCCACGCCGATTAGGAGTGCCAAACCAAAGACGGGAATCCTGCCAGCATGACCGTGCCGGCACCGCTCGTCCATTCATCGGACGCTTGTAGAGTAGTTGAACTAGATATATACGGCCCCCGAGACGCCAAGGCTACACGGTGCGAGGCGCCCTCATGGCCCAGCGTCACGAGCGAGAAGAAGAATCACGCAAAACATCCCCAACACAATATATTAACTTAAGCTACGTCACGTTTCTCTGCAGCAGCCACCGCATCCGCACCGTTCTCAACTGGAACCGGGTAAGGACCATCCATAACTGTCACGGGGCGGGGGTACTGGATGATGCCGTTGGCGACCGCGGCATCCATCGCAAGGCGTGCCGCCTCGGTCTTGGCCTTTTTCTTTCCAGGCGCCGTCGCCACGCCCAGCTCTTGCCCGTTGAGCACACAGATGCACTTGAATAGCGGCGTAAACTTGGTCGGCGACACGTCTTCCAAGTTAAATTCGACGCGCAGACGACGTTGGCTATCGAGTTGATTCAGCGTCGCGACTGGTTCGTTGTCGCGTTCAAACATGGTCAGCTGAATGACCTCGTCGCCATCGGTGTGTTTCTTTGGTGGCGACACGACGGCGTTCTCGTCGTCGATACGTGTCGGTGACGGCTGGCGAGGCAAAGGCGTTCCATCTCGTTGAGCCTTTTCGTACTCCTCCCAGTGCTCCTGGTCTTCAGGCAGAAGTTTCCCGGCCTCGCGCTTCAGCTCCCATAGTTTCAAGATCGCGTCTTTCGCTGCCGAGTGCTTGGCGAGCTTCTTGGAGCCCGCTCTCACGCCTGCTGCCAGCACTACATTCGTCGACCCATTGACGATCGTACACTCAAACAACGACGGCTCGCCATTGTCGGGATTGAATAGTGGCTCGATCGCCACCTGAAGCTGCAAAGGCATTTCGTGGTTTAGCGTTTTCTCCTCAATAGTATCTGCATAGGCCCACTCACGGATTGCTTGATACGCATGAAGTAGATGTTCAGATGCTGGAATGGTGCTTCGCCGAAGTGAAGCGTGGGCAATGGAGTCACCTCTGCGGCGCGCTCAAGCTTCGCTCGATGAGCTGCCTCCTGTTCGTCACGACGCTTCTGGACTCCATCTTCCACTTTCTCGGTCAGTTCCTTCACAGCAACCAATTCAGCTCGGTCTTCTAGCTCCTTGCGCTCGGCCGCTTCGATATCCTTGAGCAGCTTGGCGAACTGACCGTTGTCCGGGTAGAAGCTCAGCCCCTTGTGTGCCTCATTGCGGGAGTCTTCAAAGCGCTGCTCGAGTAGATTGACTTTTCCCAGCGCGTAGATCGCCTTGCTACTTTTCTCGTCCACGCGCAGAGCCTTGTTTGCGTACAAGCGGATCATCGCACAGTCGTGAAGCTTGATGGCGCAGACGGCCACGTTGCAGCACAACGTCACGTAGCGCTGGCGTAGCTCTTCTTCATCCCACTCCTGTGGGTCATACACTTGCCCATAGTTCTGGTCTTCATGATATGCGAGCAAAGCCGATACGCTTCTCTCAAAGGCGTTCATCGCAGCGTAGTGGTCTCCGCGCTTGAACTTGGCCTTCCCATCGGCTTGGGTCTTGTCCACGGCCGCAAGTAGCTCCGCTTCCTTGTCTGTCTCGGTATGAGGCGCTGCGCCTCCGCCTTGTATGCGCTTCAATAAAGCGTTCTCAAAAATGCTGTTTGCCTCCTTCTGGCTTTCGGTTGGGCCAAGACCCACACCGCGCAGTTGGTTCAGCACAGACTGCGTAACGGGATCCCACACGTGGTCTTCAAACGACCGCGACGGATTCGTCACGAACGACAGCAGCAAGCGTAGCACGGGCTCCAGCGCCAGCAGCGGTTTCAACGATCGTCGCGTCTCGTCGTCGCTCTCCAGCAGCACGCGCTTGAGCTGCTCGAGGTCGTCACGCGTCAACGGTGGCAGTCGGGCCGCCGCCATAATCGCCGAGTGGATTTTGATGGGGAAAGTGGATCGCTTTGAACGCCAATTCCACCGCCAGTGTATCCAGAGGATATTCCCCGTAGTTTTACGGTAATCTCTTCCATTTACCGTATGCGTAAAAATGCTTTTTACGACCACCTATGAGTGATGGTCATTTCGACCCTTTTGTCCATCACGCCACCCAAACAAAGGGACCGCTTTGGTTTTCGCGCGCCCCCAGATTTTCGACGGAAAGTCTTTGGTGACGGCGGCGCAAAAGAGAAACGAAGCGCACTCCACGCAGCATCACGCGCATATCGGATTAGACCAGGAGAAAAAGAAGCTGCGTATTCAATGGAACGGCAGCGCGCGAGCGACCACGCGCAATCCGCATCTCCGTATGTGGCCGGAGACGCGAGACATGCGAGCCGAAGCAATCGGCCAATGGCGCCACGTCCAACGGGAATGGCGTCGCCAGTGCCGCCCATGCCAGCACCACCACCCGCGACAGTAGCTGCTGCCGCGATGCAGCGTCCACGTGGTCGTGTCGGTCGATTGCCGATGCCGTCTCTGCGGTACGACGTGCCAGCCGTGTTTGACGTGGGCGACACGCCAATGGCCGCCGCGGCCGAGCTCGAGTTTGACGAGGATTTCCAGCTGGACGACGAACTGAATATGGATTTTGACCGCTCGCTACGTGCCCATCGCCGTCCGCAGCGCATCAAGTACGTCAAGTGCAAGACGCGTGTGCTGCCGGATATGCTGGTGCCGTATTTGTACGCGGGCGATCGCCGCAGCCGAATGAACGCAATCATGGACCGAACGGGATGCACGATTGACTACTGCCCCGAGTCCCCCGACGATAACCTGGACATGCTTCATCCACAGCGCAACGGGAATCTCTATCTCATGTGCTTTTTGGTCGCCGCGGAGACCACGGGACAGGTATGCCACGTCTAAAGTATCACGTTTGACAAGAACTCATATCTAACCCAGCTCTTGTCTGTGCATGATGCTGTGCAGCTCGAGGCAGCTACTCGACTTGTGCATGTTTTAGTGGATCGGGTTCAAGCCCATGTCGAATTTAAGCTGGCAGGATCGTCTGCGAGACGTACCAGCGACGTTGGCTCGATGGCACGCCAAGAAAACAGAGGCGAGTTGCTGAGTCCACAATTACCTCCTCGTCGACGCACCGAAAATGAACACGCCCGGCTGGATGGCATTGATTCAGACCCCTACTTGAAGGCAGAATCTATCGGAGGAGTGGACGGTACGGGCACGGAGTATGACCACCGCGACATCCCAGCCAGATCAACAGCCGTGCATACCGGGCCACCTGAAGAAGCATCATTGGCACAAGAAAGGGAAGTTCGATGGATCGATGAAACTAGCATGACTGATTCACACGCCTGGCATGAGCGTGCGAGTACGCACTCCAACCAGGCCCGCGCTCGTCCGTCCGGTACGAGATTCCATCGCCCAGTTTATCGTCGAATTCTCGTGGACGAAGCCGGCTATGAAGTGTATGATCGCCCGCAGTACGAGAATTTGCAACGTTACTCGCCTAGGCTTTCGGGGCACACGTCGTCGCCATCTCTCCCACGTCGTCGAACACACGAACCAATCTACCACCACGGTACCAGCAGCGAAGAAGAAAGCCACCCTCGAAGCAGCGCTGGAGTGATGGCGCCTGCTACGCAGCGGAGCGGGCCCGCGCATGGTGGCCCAAGCTACCGCACGCCCATGCACAGTGACGTGATCGAACAACCGCCTCGACGAGGTATGAAGCGGCGACTCGGGCCCTACGATGTCGATGATGTTTTCCGTCGCCGCCGTACAGCTCTGCGCGGTGCGAATGTGTACGATTACATGAGCGATGACCTTGAGGCGGGGTATGTGCTCTCGGGAGATGATCTGGTCGACGATACGTACGATGACACCAGTTCAACACATCTTTATCGTCGCGCGCACCATGTGGCATCAAGAACTCAAGCGAACCACGAGCTTCAACGCGTCAATCGAACTGAGACAGAAGACGAGGAGCATCCGTTGGATCCGCGAGGGGGTTACTCGAATCAGGATGAAGTGGCAGGGAACGCTCAAGTCAACCATCCTTCTGACCTATCGCACAAGGAGTCGTCCGAAAATTTGGACGTACCTGGCGCCGCGTCGACTTCGACGGAAAGAAAGGTGGAGTGTTCGCAGTCTGATCCATCTCAATCGAATGGTGAGGCATCCACGATGAATCTGTCAATCTCGTTCAACCCAACTGTCGTCGATTCATCTGCACTGGCTGAAGTTGCCGTTGTCCCGACCGCGATGGCGAATGTTGTCAGCTTATCCGAATCTTCAAGCGACAAGGCGATGCATTGTCCAAGTGCTGATGCTCGAGATTTCCACTCTGCTATCACTGTTACGGCAGTCGCCAGCACGAACTTTCCACCAGGCAGTTCCAACGTGGATGCGAATCCCGAAAGCAAGCGTGACAATCAAGCTGAGACCGAACGTGCGAAAGTGGGCGAGCATACTCGCGTGGCATTACCTGATGCTGTGGTAACCCTCCCAGTACTTGCTCCAGTGGCAAAACGAACGTTGCCCTCGGCGCGTGCAATGCTGAACGAAGTGATGACGAATCGTTTGAGTTCTGATTCACTCGTGTGTACGAGCTCAAGCCGAGTTTTCTCGAGACTGAATGTGGTCGCTCGCGGATTAGCGGAGTTGATCCACCGAGCTCGGTCTCATGAGCAGTTGCAAGACCTCGCCCACCTTGCACACGGAGTTGAAGTTGATATTTGGCGCCTCCAGTCCATCTCACTCGAAGAAAAGCAAGTACTTTCCGCAACTTTGGAGAAGGCCATCGGTAAAGCCTCGAACGCAAGCAGGGCGGTCGCTGAACGAGTATCAGTACTGCAGATCGGATTGGACGAGGTGATCTCGTCCTGCCTTGTCCGTGCAGATGATGACAGGACCCAGACGACTGACCGATCTCACCGTGAAGGTCGTGACGAAGAGAATGCGAAGGAGATGCAAGCAGATGATCGCCCGAAGCCCCATGACCGTCTTTCTCCAGATGTTGTCCGCGTCGATGCTCGAGTCCAAGATGGTGCTGAAGCTACGAAGGCTCGACGGGCGAAACCAGTCGAGAAAACGAGCAAACGCGAGAATTTTTCGACCCCTGTCCAGAGCATGCCAAAGCTCAACATACCCCCTGAAGCACCAAAGTTTGTGTCAGGGCTTGTGGTCGAGCTGGAGCGCACAATGGGTTTGTCGACTGTGATGTTCAGCGCACACAAGCGACTTCTCCGCGAGATCAGCAAAAGCGATCCGTACTACTACCTCCACCCGGTGGTCTTGTTGGAATCCGCCCGAAAGGGTAGAGGAAATTCGTGTCCGTTCGGCTGTGCGGGGGCCTCTGCGCACAAGTGGGAGCGAAAGGTAGTTTCGCAAATCAGCTCTCGCATGAAGTGGTTCGACTCTGTCGCTTATTCGCTGGCGAAGGTGTCGGGAGGGAAAGAGTTGCTAAGCCGGAAGAAGATGAACTCGACGATCAGGAAACTGCATCTGGTGGCGCTCCAGCTTCATTGCCTAATCACGCATCTGTTCTGCGTCCGCAAGCGCGTCGTGTGTAGAGAGATTGATTCATTGCCCACGGCTCTGAACAACTCCTACTACGAAAAGCGGATGAACGGGTATAAATCCAGACTGAAGCTTACACTTCACCAGCAGCCTCCGCCCACGAGTACTGGCATCTCGCTGCCGACCGAAGAACTGGTCCGGGATACGTTCGAGTTCTACCCCGAGTTGCTGCTTTCGATAGATGTGTGGGGATACGATCACCGCCGTGACCAAGCTTCGGCGTCTAAGCTTCCGTTGGATTTACTACGAGCTGCTGCTCGACAGTCGTTTGACTTTGAAACCGATACGAACGGCCTTCTCCAAGGAATATGTGAAGAGCTTCTGGGCATCCTATGCCTTTGGAACGACTTCAAGTGGGGAGAAAGTCTAGAGTCTCTCAGCACTGACGATATCGTGGAGTTTGAAGCCAAAGTGAAGACCAGCATTCGGAAAATCCTCGAGGCTCACGCGAGCCACCTCTTGTCCCAGTGGTCATCTCAGCTCGCAAGCACTCCGGGAGTGCTGAACCATATACGCCTGACACAGCCGCACGTTTACTACTCGGAGCAGCCAGCGAGCACGGGGTCGGCGTCGAGATTGAGCCTTGTCGGCCAAAACAACTTGCTTTTCAGACGAGACGAGGAGGAGGAAGACGAGGGCAATGAAGAAGATAAAGACGAAGAAGATTCGATTCTGCAAGACTTCTGGCGGAATCGCTTCACACCGTCCACGACGTCAACTGACGCCGACGTCATCGCTGACGCCAGTGACCGTACAAAATCGGATGAATCGTTGCCGCCATTAAATCTTTCCCCGTTGCGCGAAGAGATATTGATGAGTGCCGCACACGAGACAAAAAACGAGCGCGTTCTCAGCTGGAGTGAAGTGTACGATATGAGGCAGCAATGCCACATGCTCGCTGGAAGCACAGAACGCCTTTTGGTTGAAGACTCAAGCCCTTGCGATGTTCTCCACCTTCTTAACCACCTTGCTCAAGCTCGATCCATTGTCGAAGACGCGATTCGCACGTCAGGAAAACTGGTCCTTCACTCGGTGCATCACCAGCTTGATGAGCCAGATGCGGAAAACAATCATCGCGACGCTGTTGTTGGTGCGGGCTCGCTCGCTGATGTCGAGTCCATGTCTGAAGAGTCTCGTGACGAGGAAGATGCGATCGTTGATGCGCTTTTCGAACAGAAGGAGCCAAATAATCGAGATCATCAGGGCAGCAAACCACGTGAAAAGGGAGAGAATGACAGCGACGAAGATGCGTGGAAGCAGCCTGTGCTCAAGGACCTCGTGGAGATTGTGACATCGACGAACCAGGAAATGTCTGAAATTTGTGGTCAGCGTGCCCGATCGGCGCGCGTGCGAGACAAGTTGCAATCACAATCTCTCGAGCTGGCACGCCAAAGCATCCAAATATTCCAGACGATTTTGAACATGCAGCCGTGACGAGATATCAAGCAAAAGTAGCTGTTGGACCTTTCAGTCTCCCACACACACCACACTGTGGACAATTTTGCTGCGATTACGTGATGGCGAGAAAATGAACGAGCACGTTGAAGTTTGGCGCGAGCGAGCCGCGGAAAAAGAATCCGAAGCCATCTTCAAGCTCCGGTGCTGAAAATAGACGTCGTCCTCGCCTCCAATGCATCTCCTTGGGACAAGATCTACTCAAGAGCGTGCGAAAGGTATCCACTTGGCCAGCGTCATCTATGATGCCATCGTGATTGGTCCCGTGCCAGGCTGGGCGTTCAGTGTTGCTCTTTGCGCTGGAAAGACGCTGCCGAACGAGATGATTGCCTGGCATGAGTGGAATCGCTACTGGCACAAGCGCATGCCCATCCTCGACTGGCTGCCGCACTACAACCTCCAGCGTGACCTCAAGTTCGACTCCATCGCCGGCTTCACGGTCGCCGTAATGCTCGTGCCGCAGGAAATGAGTTTCGCGGCGCTCATGGGCGTCCCAGCGCCGTTACTGTACCCGCTCTTCGGCTCGTCACGAGCGTTATCGGTCGCAAATGCTGCCGAGGGCAGTCTGCTCGTCGGCGTGATGCTCCGTGCTGCAAAGATCCAGTCGGTCGAGGAGCGCGTGGCCACAGGCATTCTGCTCACGTTTTTCGCGGGACTGATTATGATCTGCAGCGGCTTTCTTCACCAGGGCGGTGTCGTGAGCTTCTTTTCACGCACCTCCATGAATGGCTACATCACTGCGACGGCGTTTCTCATTATCACGTCGCAGCTGCCCGGTTGGTTCGGGATCACGCTCCACAAAGAGACGCCGCTCACGATTTTCACGTTGATCGAGATTATCAATGAGGTAGCTGGCACAAACGTGTATTCGTTTATGCTGGGCGTCTTCTCGCTCGGGTTTCTTTCAGCGACCAAGAATCTCAAAGCCGTGCTGACGGCTGTGAACGAGCACTCAAAGAAGCACGGACTCGCGACCAGCAGCGACGGTTCAACAGCGCGATTGAGTAAAGACGAGGTGAACGAAGGTCACGAGGACGACGACGATGAAGTCTTTGAGATCCAACTGAATAGTCCGACTGAGAGCGTATCGGCAGCCGTCGCGCCTATGCCGCACATCCAAGGCCTGCCGTCAGCGAATACGAGTTCGTCCATGAAGAATAGTGCTCAGTTGCCCTCGACGCCAGCAGTGCTTCAAGGTCTCCGCGGATTTTTCACAGCGCGACCGCACGTGGCATTTGTCTGCTCCATGATTTGCAACAGCAGTGCACTCATCGTGTGCGTGGTAGGCATGCTGGTCGGCGCTGCACTGGGCGACGACGCCATCAAACTCACGGGTGCCGTGCCCAGTGGGTTGCCCGTTCCCGTGTTCCCACCCGCAGCACTCGGCGGTCTGCTGCCCTGGGACCGGCTCCAGAGCATTGTCACCAATGCCGCGATGATCGCCGTGATCTTTTTCATGTCGAGCGTCGCGACCGGAAGCAAGCTCGCGAATCAGGCCGGTTACGAGATCTCGCCCAACCAAGAACTTCTCGGCCTGGGTTTTGCGAATCTCGGCGCGTCGTTTTTCCAAGGTATGCCGTCGACTGCCGGCTTGTCGCGCAGCGCCGTCAATGCTCAAAGCGCGCACACGCCGCTCGCGTCCATGGTCACAGCCGTGCTGGTGATCGTGACGCTGCTGTTTCTCACAGGACCGCTCTATTACCTGCCACAGGCGCCGCTTTCGGCCATCATCTTGCTTTCGGCGCGCTCGCTCATCGACTTTGCGGAGCCGAAATGGCTCAGACTTGTCAGTCGGCGCGACTTTTACGTGTGGCTCGCGGCATTTTGCGGCACGCTCACGTGCGGACTGCTGCAAGGTCTTCTCATGTCTGTGCTAGCGTCGCTCATGGCGATCATGGCCCAATCCAAAAAGCCATACGTCGCCGCACTGGGACAGCGGCGCGATGGGACATTCGGTGAAGTCGACGTGACGGAAGCATCCTCCTCAGCGACCGAACTACAGGACATTGTGGTTGTTCGTATGGCGTACGCACTATACTTTGGGAACACGAGCCATTTCATCCACGGCATGGAACACAAGTTGGACGCGGCCAAGGCGCGAGGTCGAATCATTGGGATTGTCGTGGATGGCTCGCGCATGAACGGCATTGATGCGTCAGCTATGCACGCGCTGAAGGAGTACCACCAGAAGTTGATTGCGCGCGACCAGCAGCTCATGTTTGCGAACCTCACACAAGAGACAGCGGCATCGCTTTTGGCGAGTGGGCTTTGGAAGGACGACCAGCAACGCCCACTTACGGGCGATCTCGCCGCGGCCGTGGACTTTTTGCGCAACCCGCACCATTAATTTCAGACCACAATGGATCTCATTTTATTCCATTAGATTTGTCAGGATGCCGTCGCTGCGACAAGTAAGGGTGGACCGAAAGA
Source organism: Pythium volutum (assembly GCA_023334575.1). Classification (NCBI taxonomy): domain Eukaryota; phylum Oomycota; class Peronosporomycetes; order Pythiales; family Pythiaceae; genus Pythium; species Pythium volutum. Next base: position 12,548 of record JAADVC010000274.1, read on the forward strand.
AGCAAGCTGTCTATATTTACGTTCGACCGGTCAGAACCACACCCACGCACTCCAGACAAGACCAGCGAGGCTACGATTCCTCAGCGCATTGCTTTCTCTCTTGTCGTCAAGCTCCTTCCGCGACCGTGCATTACGACATGGCGATGACGACCAAGCGACTGAGTCGCAGCGGCGGCGTCGATGGCGGCAGCAAGCGCAAGTCGTCGGCCGGGCTGGACGGCCGCGCCAAGGCCGCGAGCATTTTCCTCCGCGAGGAGCGCAAGAGCGACAAGCGGCAGACGCTCGCGGACGCGCTGGTCACGAAATTGCGTGCGAAGTACGCCAAGCACGACGCCGAGTTTGCCGACACGATCGCGTCCATGACCAATCGGCTCGTGCTGCACACGCAGCGGCGCCTGGGCGAGAGTGACATTATCGCCCTCGAGGCCGTCGTGGGCAAGATGAGCCAGGAGCGCGACGCCAAGCGCGGCGGCAAGAACGCGTCTAGTGGAGGTGGCCCAGGCGCCCAGCAGATCCATGCGTCGAGATCAGGAAGTGGCAGCGGCCAGTCGGACGATGCTGGGGCCTTCTTGTCGTCGTCCGCTTCGAAATCCAAACTGCCGGCGCAGCTCACGGGCCAGGACGAGTGGGTGCTGCTGAACGCGCTGACGCTCGTCGAGTTTGAAAAAAGCACGGACGCCGAGCGCGTCTCGCACCAGGAAAAGCAGCGTCTGCAGCGCGCGTGGCTGGACGAACAGAAGCAGGAAAAAGAGTGCCGCAAGAGCGTCGACAAGCAGCAGCAGCAGCAGCACTTTGAGCACCAAGTCACCGACCTCGCCAAGTGGCGCACGGTCGAATCAGTCAAAAAGCAGAGGCAGCACGAGCAAGTTCTCCAGGTGCGTGCCGAGCGAGATGAGCAGCTCCGCCACCAAAAGATCCGCCAGCAGCAAACCGAGGCGCAGCGCCAGCGCGATGAAGAGGTCGAACTCCAGCGCGTGCGTCGCGAGCTCCAAAAGATTGACGACGACGCGCGGCTGCGGCGTCAATTGGAAGTCGAGCGCGTGCGCGGGCTGCAGCAAGAAAACGCCAAGGAACTCACGATCAAGTCGCGGTGCAAGGCGCAAGAACAAGCCGACGATGTCCAGCTCATGGAGGCGTACGCGGTGCGGCTCGAGCGCGAGGAGCAAATGCGCGCACACGTAGGCCGGCAGGGTCAAAATCTGCCGCGGTCGCGCGATCTGGGCGCGAACCACAGCACGGTCGCGACGCTGCAAGAGCAGCAGCGCCAACGAGTGCTCGCCGACGAGCGTCGTTCGGAAGAGTACCAGCGCAAAAGAGACGAAGACGCGCGCATGGCCGAGCAGCAGGCCGCGGAGAAGCGGCGCCGCGAGGCGCTTGAGCGCAAGCAATTTCTTGAGCTGCAGCGGCGCCAGAAAAAGGAGCGCGAGCACGAAGACGTGGTCGAGGATTTAGTGTACGCTGGCCACGTGCAGCGTGACACCAAGGCCGCGATGGACGACCAAAAGCGACGCGCCCAGGCGCTGCGCCAGCGTAACCTCGACGAGCAGGCGCGGCTGCTCACACAAATGGCCGAGCAAAAGCAGGGCCAGCCCATGTCCCCGCTCCATTTGCCGCGCACGCTCATGAACAGCCGCGAGAAAAACATTAATGCCAAGCTGCTCCAGAAGCTCGACCAGCCAGAGCTCGCAATGCAAGTGCTCAAGAAGCTCAGCCCGAGCAAGGAGCAGAAGGAGTACACGATCGCCACGAGCTTTTACTGATGGGCGAAACGGAGAGATACTATTTTATAGAGGTGAGCCCATCCAAATGTAGCCATCTATTACACGCGCGTATCTGATTTTGAGGAGATGTGGTTACAGTACCCCTGTGGCTGAAGCGTAACCTCTCACTCGCCACCCAGTCACCACCAAGACGGAAACTCAAGCAAGGATGTGGGCAGCGCCACGAGGTGCGTTAACGATTTTGCGCCGCGTATTACGGCACGACACACTGCATTATCGCATTATCGAGACTCCAGTCCATTGCAGTGGACTGCCAACGTCGCGCGCTGTCGATCGCGGCGTCTCTCGTCGCTCCACGTCCCCATCATACTCACGCAACACCCTTCTTTCTGTCACTAGGTCGCCGCAGATCCTCCTTATCAGTAATCGCCCACGCGCGCGGCATCTCGAAAAAGAAGACGCGCTTGCAAACAGTCTCTCCGCTCTGGGCCATTGAAGGTGTCGACGCCGTTTCGGGTCTGCTGCCACACGAAATGAGCCAGGCCATGCGGTACTTCCAGGCGCCGTCCACGCTCATCACGTCGACGCGGGACCCGACCGATCTGCCCGAGTGGTCGGTCCCAGAGCTCGCGTTTGCTGGCCGCTCGAACGTTGGCAAGTCGTCGCTCATTAACGCGGTCGTGGGCCAGCCCGGACTCGTGCGCACGTCCAAGACGCCGGGTCGCACGCAATTGCTGCACTTTTTTTCGGTCGGCGGCAAGAAAGGCAGCATGCCGGATCTGGCGCTGGTCGATATGCCCGGCTACGGCTTTGCGAACGTGCCGAAAAAGGTTGAACACGACTTCCACGCGCTCGTGGGCGGCTACATGGAAACGCGCCGCAATGAAAACCTCAAGAATGTGTTTCTCTTGATTGACGCGCGCCGTGGTGTCACGCAAGTCGACCAAGACTTTATGGACTTTCTCCACGGTCTGGGGGCGCTGTACCAAGTTGTATTCACGAAAGCCGACGCGCTGTCGCCCAGTGAACTGACCAAACACATTGACCACGCGCGCACCGTGGCCATGGGCATTGATCGCTTCAATATGCACCCGCTGATCCACGTCACGAGCGTGAAAGAAGGGTTTGGGATCAAGGAATTGCAGCACCAGATTGTCATGCAGTCGGGGCTGTTGAGGGCGCCGTTGAAAGAATAAACGTGGTGTGTTTCAACATGCCGACGCGTCCGAGTGGCTGTCGCTGGCGTCGTCACTACTGGCGTCTTCGTCTTCCTCATCCTGGTCTTCCTCTTGGTCGTATTCCGTGGTGTGGTGATGGCTGGTCGTGACGGCACCACCCACGGGCGGCAGCTCGAGCGGTTCAGGTGAGAGGATGCGCAGCCGCGCCGAGTGCTTTCGTGGGTTCCTACTAATACTACCACTGCTGTGGAGACGGCGCTGCGGAGGGTGAGAGGACTGCGGTGGTGTCGCCACGGGCAGCTCGAGCCGCGTTGTGGATTGCTCGTCACTTGCTGTCGTGAGAGGCGGAGACTTTGTGATACGGCTGCTAGACGACGACGACCCCGGCACGTCGGGTAGTGTAATGTGCCGTGGCGTCATCGCGGTGTCGTTTCCATACACTGGACGATCAAGGTGAAAGCTGCTGCTGCTGGCGTTCGTCGTCTTTTCCTTTTTGCGACGCGCATGCTTTGGTTTCTTTTTCTTCTTTTTCTTTTTGCGTTTCGCCGGTCGATCGTGGTCATTGTCGTCGTCCTCTGGTGGAATCACGATTTCTTTGTCTCCTCGCTCCTCCTCCTCCTCTTCCTCCTCCTCCTCCTCCTCTCCTCCTCCTCCTCCTTCCTCTGGATCCTCTGGATCCTGTGGCTGGCCCTCTCTTCGTCGCGTGCTCTTGCTCTTCTTCTTGCTCACCTTGGCAGTACTACTACCGGCGGACGCACTCTTTTTGTGGCGTGTCGACTTGCGGCGCGTGGGCTTTTTCGTCTTGACTCGACTATACTCTTCCGGTGCACTCGCGTAGCCGCTCGCCGTCTTCGTAACTGAGACCGTCGCACTGTCGTCTTCCGGTGCATCATTTGGTGGGATCGCGTTCTCGGCGTCCGAGAGATCCGAGTTGCACGAGTCGCGCACGACCGCCGTCGCCGTCTCCTCGTGCTCCGCCGTCGCAGCAAGCAGCTCCGAGATGGCGGCCTCACAGTCGCCAAGTAAATCACCATGGAGTGCCAGCAGCGCCGCGTCCTCTGGCGTCTCTTCTCGGTCTCTGCAGCAGCAAGAAGCGGTCTGCTGCGTGGTCTCTCTCTCCGCATTCCGCTGGTCCAGCGCGTGCACGTGCGGCAGCAAACCATAGTAAATCAATAGGCTCTGACACCACGCACGGCCCATGTCCTCTAAATCCCACGTACTAAACTGCGTGTCCTTGCGCGCGCCAAAGTCGGGTCCACAGAAAGACGCCTCGAGCGTGTACGAGTGGACCACACCCAGCTCGCTGTGCACGACCACGCGCGCCGTGTTCATTTTGGACTTGACGACCTTGAAGTCGCAGCTCGCAAACGAAAACAAATCGGAATTGCGTGCGACCAGCAGCGGAAACACGCGCGGATCGGTCTTGGCGGTCTGGGGCTGGCGCAGCAAAGCGTGAGAGGCGGCTGCGTGCAGGTGCTTTTTGCGGGCGCGCTTGCCCGTGCAGCATCCATAGGTAAAGATATTGCGGTTGATCGAGTGGCCGTGCAGATCGCAGTAGATCGCGACGCGGTCCTTGAGCTGCCACTGCGTGAGCAGCTTTTTTAGATGGAAAATAGTGGGGAAAAGCTTTTCAATGGGATTGGACCACTTGCGGTTGAGGTCCCAGCCCGCGAGGTTCACGCGCGTGTTGCCGTTGATGACGCCGTCCGGGTTGAGCATGGGCACGACCTTGAAGATAAAGTGGTTACGCAGCACAGTGGCGCCCGAGGACGCACCCGTGAGGTAGTCGAGCATGCCCTTCATCATCCACGAGGCGTTGGGCTCGCCCGGGTGCACACGCGCCGACAGCACAATGAGTTTCTTGTCGTCCAGGGGCAGACTGTCACTAGACGACGCGGACGTGATCGAGAGCAAGTCACAGGCGTTCTGCGCGATCGTCTGGCACAGTTCGGTGCGTCGCACAAACGCACTGCGCACGGGATCGCGCTCGAGTACGTCGAGGTACTCGACGAGGTCTGTGTACGAGTACGGCTGCAAGCACGCAAACGAAACGCAGTCGTGGTCGTGGCGAAACTCGTACTGGAAATGGAGCGTATTCGTGCCTGGCATGGATCGTGACGCCTCGTAGAATATCTGAGAACCGCCGTGGACCCAGCCGCGCTGCGAGATCTCGGCGTCGATCGCCGAGTAGACGCATGGTTGTAGACCGGCACCAAAGAGCGCACCGCTCTTGGCAAGATTGACCAGCGAAAAGTGGTACGTGACGCCACGCTGGGCGTTGCGCACGTCAAAGTAGAACCACTGGCGGTAGGCGCTGTTCTGCAGGTCCGGGTGCACGTAGAGTTCATACTCGTGGGTACTTTTGTCAGGACATAGAACGCGGTCGGCGTATTGCAGATTACCGCCTTCAAACAGCGCGTCAAACACGAGCGTGTCGCTTGCGGCACCGCTTTGCTGGAAGATATGGGGCTGATTGTACGCGTAGACGCGGAGCCGTTCACTGTGGATCGCGTCTTCTTGAGACGACAAGAGCGTTTTCTCCTCGAGACCCGCGAGCGGCACGCGGGTCTCGAGGAGAATGGGTTCCGGCGCGTGGTTCCTTGTCGCAGGATGGAGATGGCGTCGCACGGGCAGATGCATAGGGCGTCCGTCAAGCGCTCCCGACCGCGCAAGGCGTGGTTCGTCGGGCATGTTGATCAATGGAAGCGGCGGCGGCAGCAAGACGACTTCCGGTAGCTGCTCGCCCGCCGACGATACCGACGACGGGCGGCGGAACCGTGCGGCGCGGAACCGGTGGACGAGCGACGCCATGGGCGGATCAATTTAGAAGGGAGTTAACATTCGTGACTTGGCCGTGGGCGTGGTCCAACTGTTCGAATATGGGTTGTTGATCATTCAGTTGGTCCTCTGTCTTTGAAACGACACCCAAGAATATCAGAGACCCTCGCGGGTTGACGCAGGCGGAGGCTAATCTAGGTAGCTTGTACTAGCCTAGGCTCTAATGTGAAAGTACGGTATTGACTGTGAGATTGTGTGGGTTCAATGACCAACAATCCCATTCATGATGGGACCACCAAAATGCGGGTTGACTAGCAATCCAATGTGTGCGTGACTGCCTTCGAAACCGCCAATGTCTCGACGTGCGTGAGTCGGAAAATTTCGTGCGAGTTGTCGTTTCTCCACCAAACTTGTGTGTGATTGATTCATAGGTACAGTACACATCCACAAAGCACCTGCATAGTATACGGTAATACACTGGAGTAAGAGGGGAGCAAGGAAATACACAGAGCGCATCGAGGAGCAGTATCTCTCGTGGATGGGTGCGAAGCCATGGTTGGACACCAATCCGCTTTTTTTGGGTTCTGCGAGACGCACTGCGGGTACGTGCGACCTGAGATGCGATCTGAATTTCAACCTGAATTTTTGCTGAACCGTAATCTACATTCACCCGATCATGGTGAACAACCACGGCGTGGTAAATTACAGCCTACCACTGGTAAACTACAAGTGGCTGCTCCGGATGTTCGGTTTCTAGGTCGCATATCCGGCTCGTCTGCCAACCTGAATTCCAAAAATCCAGTCCCAGTGCTCATATCTCTCATGGACGAACGCAGAAAAAACGCACAAGCGATCTCAGTTCTAAACTGTCCCTCGCGTCTGTTGCGGCGCGCCACGAAGCCATGCACATCGTATAGCGTGATAGACAATCTAACGCACGGACCCAGCGACTGTGGGTGCACTGGGCTCGTCACGCGAGTGGAATTCGCCTCACTGGGAGAGCCAGGGATGGGTGGGACGAGAGCTCTTCGGACGTGATGCCGAGACATCATTCCCAATTTGCTTGGCCCCCGCCACAACTACAACAGCCACACCACCACACTACCACCACGATGCAGGTCATGTCGTCCACGATCCCGACCCACAGCGCGCTGCCCGTGCCGCTCCACGAGAAGTGCCAGTACCCGAGCAAGTCGTGTCCGCAGCGGCGCGCGCTCAAGGTCGACGGCGACCTCCACCGGCTCTGCGAGTTCCACCGGCAGCTCGCGAACCGCAACCAGCAACGCCTCCAGCAGCGGAGACGCATGCTGCGGCAAGAGAAAGAGCGCGCGTCCGATGGCGCCGCGCTGCAAGACGTGCTCTTTGACGACTGCGGCACGGTCGACGGACTGGGCGAGCTCGCGCTCGAAGACCTCGACATTTTGCTGCAACTGCTGGGCAGCAGCGACGACGGACTTCTCACCATGTAATGTTATTAAACTATACTATACCAACTTAATCAAATCAATGAATTAATCAATGTTGGCTTGAATTCCTCTCAACATCCAATGTGTTTGCACCCACAATTGTACTGGATATGACAAGCCATTCCCTTTTCTACTCATTAGCCACCGGATTCAGTGGCTACAGTACTGGACCTAGTTGCAGTCAAGCACTTCAGTCATCAGCGTACACATCGGTGTATTCCAACACAGTAATGGGGGTATCGCCTCGGCCGGATTGCTCCCCACGATTCAACATGCACCGCCACACGCGCGATGGGTTCGAGATCATCTCACGCGCATCTCATGTTTCTCAAGGGCGGAATGTATGTACCCCACTTGAGTGACTTGGTGACTTCAAGGTGCCACCGCCTTTCGAGATCTCGAACCGTCGCCACACTCTGCGAGGCTGTTCTCCATCTATTAGCTCATGTTTAAGGGTATCACCAAGGATCTCTCGGGCACGGCCGACATCTGCACGGCTGTGCTGGACCCGGCGACGCTCGCGGCTGCAGCGTATCTGCTCCCACACGAGACCATTCACTTTGCGTTCCAGTCGCCAAAAGAAGAGTTTGCGTTCACGAACGAGGCGCTCATCACGGTCAAGGGCGAGAACGCCACGACCACACGCAAGCTCGTCGAGCGCCAAGAGTACCGCGGGTCTCGGATCTCCAACGTCGCCTTTGAGACGACTGGTCGCATTGACCGCGACTGCGAGATCAAGTTTCGCATCCGCGAGCGCGACATCTCGATCGACATTTTCCGCAAGGAAGAAGACGCCGTCAAGATCTACTACAAGGCGCTGCTCGCCCTCGCGCGCGAGGTGGAGAAGCGTTGCTTCAGCTGGCAGTTTTCGAATGATGGGTTGGCCAAGGCCTCGGCGGCGATGAAGCTGCGTAGCGGAAACGGCGTTGGCATGACGGAGCAAGCCGACGATGTGCTTATGCGCATGGAGACCGACTTTGAGCGTCTCAACTCGCGCTGCTTCAAGGAGACGATCGAGCGTGCGCTGGGGCGCAGTTAGTAGCTGAGTATATACGGTGGTGGGTGCTATATTGGAATATATATAAAAAAAGAAGGGCTACATGTCACCGAGTGATCGTTAATATACGATCAGATCTTGCGCAGCTCTTGGAGCGCCGGGACCAACACGTCGCGGTAGCAGCGTGGTTGCAGCTGGTAGTACTTGGTCTCGAGCCATGTTGCGACGTCGTCGCTCTGCTGGGTGAGCACACCGTCTTTCAGATGGAGCGCAGTGGCGGCATGGCCCAGCGCTGTGGTCGTTTGCTCCCACTTGCGGTGGTTGCGGCGCTGCTCTCGACCGAGCAGCTCGAGTGTCTTGTAGTATAGTCGGGCTTCTGGTTCTTCGGCAGTCGCAATGTCGATCGAGATGTTGGCCACGCCGATCGCAAACTTGAGCTCGCAGTCGCGGTCGGCGCGGCCGGCCGTCTCGAACTTGACGCCGCTAACTAAGTGGCTCTTGTAGTCGAACCGCTCGACCAGTTTGCGTGTCGTTGTCGCATTCTCGCCCTCGACACGGATCAGCGCCTCGTTCGTGAAGGAGAATTCCTCTTTAGACGACTGGAGCGCAAAGAGGATCGTCTCGTGTGGCAGCAGGTACTGGAACGCAAGGCACTTCCCAAAGTCGCGCACGGGCCGACAAATGTCGGACGAGCCCGTGAGGTCCGATGCCAATCCCTTGAGCATGGTGGTGGCGCACTGCACTTAGACTGCTTCAACTGTGCGGCAGTTGGGGACTGCGGCTTTTCGTAAGCGATCTTTCTTGTAGAGCTCGTCGACGATTAGCCTGATGTCCCGCATTAGGCTGGCTTAGGTGAGTGTGGCTTGATGTCTGAATGCATGGACTTTGTGCTGCCATCTGTCTGATATATCCGTTTTGTGAGACAATCTCATATGAAGAGGTACTAATCAAACGTATTTCCATATGTATTCGGTTGATTGTGCCAATATATATGCAGGATATATCGAATTATATAGGATACATTCAGATTTGCTCTGAACACGAGACTGTGATGGATTCTCGCCAAGCCACAGTGACTCACTGCATGCAACTCCCAGTTCCTCAACAAGACGATGAACCCAAACTCTCTTGATTTACGCTCTACTTTCATGTGATTATGACCATGTAAAGGTCTCAGCTGGTTGGATTTCGGGATTACTTTTGAGGTTTTTGTGGCTTTGGTTGCCCATACTGTACTGATAACTTATAGTAGAACTGACGTTTTCGTTTGGCCAGCGTGGGTTCTCCCTCTTTGGCAAGTGCATGCAAAGAGTCTTTGCATGCACACACAATTCCGCTTCATCAACATCAACATTCCAACTGACGACACCACGACAAGTGGGTGTGGTGTGCACACGAAAAAGAATGAAAAAAGATTTTTGCTGAGATGGATTCCAAGTGCAAGTGCAAGTGAATTCATAAACCAGAAAAGAACACGGTAAAAGTCGAGCGGATCAATGTGACGGCTTTGGCTTCATCAATGCGTCATCCGACGTACCATCCCCCAAAATATATGGGCGAATCTCGGCCCACGTGAGTAATGCGGATTGGTCATGGGATCGTCTCCCCATCTGTCACTGTCGGTGGGTGTGACATTCCTATGATTGGGAAGGGAGCTCTCCGGATCCGCTCGGTCTTCCCCTCCGGCCTTTCATTTCCTTTCGGTCAGAATTCAACTTGCTTCACATCGATCTCAAGTTCCTTCTTCCCCTTCGCAAGATGGTCTTTCGCTCCTTCACGGCGATTGTCGCGGCCGCGGCCGTGTGCGTCTCGACGGTCTCGGCCATTGACTACCTCGGCGGCTGGATCCCGACGCCGCCCAAGCAGCAGTGCGTCGACATTTGCGTCAACTCCAAGGCCAAGCCGACGTGCCTGACCAACGACCCGGCGTGTGTCGCCAAGAAGCAGCGTCCTGGTGACTTTGACTACCTGCTTCTGGAGCAGCTCTTTGTGCCGCAGTTCTGCCGCGACCTGCTCAAGGGCATTGACTCGACCATCTCGCACCAGAACGTTAACCCGGCGCCGGCCGGCGTTAGCTGCCAGCCGCAGGTCGTCAAGAGCGAAATGACGATCCACGGCCTGTGGCCCAACTACAATGACGGCTTTGCCGGCTGCTGCAACGTGACCGACACGCTCGCGAACAAGCCGTACCACGCGGCCGACTTTGCCAAGAACCAGCCAAAGCTGCTTCAGGAAATGAAGGCCAAGTGGGTCGACCCGACGCAGGCCAACGAGTACGACACGCTCTGCGAGATTTACAACCACGAGTTCCAGAAGCACGGCATTTGCTACAACGCCTTTGGTGACGACTGGGAACGGGCCGCGGTCAACTACTTTGAGGCCACGCTCGCCACCGCCAACGTCCACGCCGCGGCCACAGCCACGATTAACCAGTGGGCCGTGACCAAGAAGACGGCGACGCTCGACGAGTTCAACGCGCTCTTTTCCAAAAAGGTCCAGATTTTTTGCTCGTCCGTGCCTGATGCCAACGAGTTTTCGGCCATTCGCTCGTGCTTCCAAAAGCCAACGACGCTGAACGCGACCGGTCCGTTCGTGCCCCAGGACTGCGCGCCCGCGGCCAAGAGCTCGGCGTTCCAGCCGTGCAACGGCTCGGCACCGATCTCGCTCGCGGCCTACGTCGCGCCGGGCGCTCCGACGCTCGTGCCCACGACGGCGCCGACGCCGACGGACAAGCCCACGGGCCGTCCGGCCTGCTAATAGACCGATCGGCCTTGGTGCCAGCAGTGTGTTTTATAGAATGGAACATGCCTGTGAATCCGCTCTCGACCATATCGATACAGAAATCCACTTTGTACCTCTTTTACCATCTCGTGTGAACTTGTCTTCCCCCACTATGGACACGATTTTGAAAGTCTGACATGGCGGAGCCAGAGGAGCGGATCCCCTTGAGCTCGCGATGGTACTGTAGCAGTCACTACAAGGCGTAGCAGTCACTACGAGACGTCAACAGCGCTGTTGGTGACCGCGGAGACTCGCGTGCCTGTGGGACGCAATGCTGTGATGGACCGTGAAGAGAGAGAGAGAGACGAGCATGTGTCGACGGATTCCATTCAGCGCGTTACTTGTCTTCCTGCAATGCGTTCGGCTTGTGTCACCGGTTCTGTGACTCACACAGACATCACAGACAATATTGGGATACAGTACAGACAACAGGGAAGTCGGCCCACGATAAGGATATCGGAGTTGCAGCGCAACCTTTTGGCATTCACGACTGTGGGCTCACTTCCCGTTGCCTAGCATTTCCACCGCGACAGCTGCAAGTCACTGGGCTCTTTTATGGTGTCCACGTGCAACTGTTGTACCGGTAGCACGACATAAGTGCAACGTAACCATCCATTTGGACCTGATGGGCTGACATGTGGATCCCATTGGGATCCATTTCGAACTTCTGATCTCGGGACAGCGTGTCCCGCAGCGTGACGTCCCACGTAACGTCTGCCTTCCCTGCCCTGCGCGCGCTCTCTCTCTCTCCACCACCACCGCCACCTCCGACGTGCCCGCGCTCAGGGAAACGGCGGTCCCTGCAGACGAGTGTCCCTCCAATTCTCTCTCACTCACTCTTTCTCTCATTCTCCAATCTGCGCGCTTCCCCTCAAGTCGCCTTCTATCCCTCCTCTCCTCTCCTCACTTCTCTCCAAGTATGGTCGCCTCCCGTCGTTCGCTCTTCACGCTCGCGTGCGTCGCCTCTGTCGCCGTGGCCTCGGTCTCGGCGATCGACTACCCCGGTGGCTGGGTGCCGACCACGGGCAAGACGCAGTGCGTCAACATTTGCGTCAACTCCAAGCCCACGCCCGGCTGCTTTGACCCGACGGACGCGTCGTGTCTCGCCAAGAAGCAGGCGCCCGGCGACTTTGACTACTTGCTGCTCGAGCAGCTCTTTGTGCCGCAGTTTTGCCGCGATCTGCTGCGCGGCGTCGACACGACTGTGTCCCACCAGAACGTGAGTGCGTTCCCGCTGGGCGTGACGTGCCAGCCCCAGGTCGTCAAGCCCGAGCTCACGATCCACGGGCTCTGGCCCAACTACAACACGGGGTACCCGGCGTGCTGCAACGTGACGGCCACGACGCCCAACAAGCCGTACAACGCCGCCAAGTTTGCCGACAACCACCCGGCGCTGCTCCAGCAAATGAAGGCCAAGTGGGTCGACCCAACGCAGCCTTCGACCTATGACACGCTCTGCGAGATTTACAACCACGAATTCCAGAAGCACGGGCTCTGCTTTGCCGCGTACGGACCCGACTACCCGCGCGCGGCCGCCAACTACTTCCAGGCCACGCTCAACATTGCCGCCACGCTCGAGTCGGCGACCACCAAGATCAATGGCTTTGCGCGGCTCGCGACGCCGCAGACTACGGTCGCGGCCATCAAGGCCTTGTACACCAAGAGCGTCCAGGTGCTGTGCTCGGCGGGACCGGACGGCGGCAACCAACTGGGCGCGATCCGCTCGTGCTTCAACAAGCCCACGGTCGCTGTGAGCACGGCCGACTTTACGCAGAAAGACTGTGCCGACGCCAAGCCGTCGACGCAGTTTGTGCCGTGCGACGCGACCAAGCCCGTGACGCTGCTCGGGTACACGCCGCCGACCGCGACTGCGTAGGCGACTCAGGACCCGCACGCTACTGTAACAGCGTTTTGGTTAAACACCCATAATACCAACATATATTGGACCATTCAACGCGACGTCTCACTAGACTTCTTGCGTGACGGCGGCCACTTGCCTGGTCAGCGCCTTGCGCATCTGCTCTGGTTCCCCGTATCGTTTCACGAGCGTATTCGCGCCGTCCAAGTGGATGAGCAACTTGTACGTGACGTCGGTTTTCTGGATCTTTTCGTACGTGTCCTTGGCGTCGACGTACTCTTCGAACGACTCTTCGAGCATCTTGCCGTCCTTGTATTCCCACACGACAAGGTACGGGCAGCTCTGTTGGATGGCATGCACCCCGACAGCGCCGACGGCAAACGCCGCGCCTAGCACATAGAGGACCAGCTTGATGGTTGAGAGCGTCGCAAGCATACTCGCGGGGCGGTGGGAACACAGTAGTGGGTAGGTTGGCGAGAGGCAGCAAATGCGCAAGTGAAGGTGAGCGAGAAAAACAACCGACTCGGTAGGTGTCGTTCTGGACCTACTAAATGAACCCACAATTACAGGA
>JAADVC010000275.1:0-25809 GCA_023334575.1 Pythium volutum
CATGGCGAGGCCGTCGCCCCTACAATCACCCCCACATCCCACAGACGACGTCACCCACTTGCTCGTGTCCAACGGCACGTCACAATCGGCGGCAGCGCGCGTGCGCATCCAACGCGAGCGCGTCGCACAGCTCGAAGAGGTCAGGGCGTCGGTCAAAGAGATCTTGGCACAGGGCGAATTCGAAGAGGTCATTGCGCGTACGCTGGGCGCAGCACAACGACAAGTACACGCTCGGGTTGCTCAATGAGCGCCGCAACGTCGTCGAAATCTTTTCGGCCGGGCCGTGGTGCAAGCCCTCGCGGGCGTCGTGGTCGTGCTGCCCGTGCTGCTCGTCCACGCGCTGCCCGTCCATGGAGCGCGTCGCGACTGTACAGACCGCGGCCCCGTCGTCGTCAACGCGACAGCGCGTCTACTCGACCTTTGGCATCGCACCCAGTCCGTCCACGGCCAAGAACGACACGGCGGCGCGTGAGCTGTACGTCGCCGAAGGCTTTGTTGCCGCCGACAGCGCGACGACCTTTGGGCGCGTGATCATGACGGGCAAGCCGCTTCACATTGAAGACTTTGATACCTATGAAACGTACGACGACCAAATCAAGCGTGGCAGCAAAGGCGGCGCCGGTCGTGGCGCCCACGACGACGGCCGTGTTTCTCGACACGGACACGCGCAGTCTCGAGTTCTTGGCGGTCGTCGCCGGCGCCGCAATCTGGAATTTGATTCTTTCCGCGAGCGGCAAACAGCGCAGAGCCGCATTAAAGGGCTTTTGAAATTGCACCGCAATATTTCGATGGAGGCCGTGTCGTCGACCGTGCTGGACCAAGTGCTCTCAGTGTACCACGAGCTCATTGGCACGGAACGCGTTGGACTCTTCATGAACCTTCACGCAGGCATCGCAGTGGGGGCATCGGTTGCTGGACGAGTTCCAGGAGCAGGCCAAGACCGAGCACGACCAGGGCGTCACGAGCGACGTGTTTATGCAGCACCTCGAGCACCGCAAGCACCGGCTCATTGTGCAGCTCAATCTACATCGCGAGACCCATTTGGCTGCCGCTCAGCTCCCTGTGCCATCAGCTTCGAGTACGTTTCTCTCTTTCGTTCTCTCTCTCGCTCTCTGTCTGTCTGTCTCTCTCTCTATGTGGCGTTTGTTTTCTCGAAGCAATGGACTGACGTTGAGTGTGATGTGAATAGTTTTATGCGGATGAGCTTGAGAAAAACTTTGAGATCTTCCAGACGCAGCTCGAAGAGTGCCGACGAGATGAACAGAAGGCGAGTCAAACATCTGCGACAACGGCTTCTACTACAATACCTTCTTCGTCCCGATCATTTTCGTCGACCGCCAGTACGACTGGCAGTGATGGTCGTCGCATGAGCACGGGCTCGGCCACCGCCGCAGCTGGTCTGCAACCGCACGGGAGCCACCATCCAATCTCGCCGGCAACAGGGACAGCCAAACATCGATAACGAAACGAGAGACCAACGAGATACCTCCATGCAGCACCATTTCCATTACCCAGCTAGCATTTTCGAGTGGATCACTTGAGAAACACGACGACGACCGTCGTGTCGTCGTGGCGGCGGCGACGGTGGCCTCCTGGCGGCAGGCTGAGCAATTCTGAGTACGTCATGGCGTACTGTGCCGCGGCCTTTTGGAGCGTCTTCTCGACGACCATGCGGCCAGCGAGCTCGGGCGTGCCCGCGGCCAGTGCTTCCTTGACCGTGTGCACGGCTTCTTCGTTCGTGAGGAAATCCCAGACGCCGTCCGAGCCAATAATCACAAACTCGTCGTCGGCGTGGATCTCGTGGGACTTGACGTCGGGGATCGCCGTAATGTACGGCGGCGAGTAGGGCGCTGCAATGTGGCGACCCGCGGAGCGGTCGCCATTCACATAGGCCGGGCCGTTAAACTCCGAGTACTTGAGTGCAAAGTCGCCAAACGCACGCGTCGGCTGGAGCGCACTTTTGACGTAGCACGAGTCGGGCCGGCGACACACAAACACATTCTCTTCGCCCGGGTGCTCGCGCGTGAGCTTTTCCTGCTCGGCCTTGGACATGGCGTTTTGGTCCTGCGAGAGTGCGACTGCGTGCCACTTGTCGTTTCCCGTCTTTTTGCCCAGCACGGCGCGAATGTCGCCGGCGTTGGCAACGTGGAGCACGTCGCCCTTGACGAGCACGAGCAGCGCACACGAACCGCAGCGGCCGACAGCACCAAATCCCAACTGAAAAGCCGACGTGACCTGCGCCAGCAGATCGCGGTCTGTGCGGCCAAAGCCGCGCTGGATCGCACTGGCGACCTGGTGTTTGGAGATCTTGGGCGTCGCGGGCGCCGAGCCGTCCTGCGGTTTCTTTTTCGAAGCTTTAAAGGCCGTGAGCTGCTCGACTTCTTTTTCCACATTGCCAATCAACACCTTGCGGCCATACTCGGAGACTTGCCATCCACCTATTACAGCGTAGAACGTACAGAACCGTTCTTGTTAATTCCCCATTTCGTCCAGAACAAAAAAGGAAAGATAAAAAATTACTAACCGTGGCCGTCCAGCACGAGCGCGTAGACGTCGCCATCGTCCGAGGCATGGACGTCAAACTTGTCCTCAATGGGGAAATTCGCTTTGTACGACGCGCAGCTCACGCGCTTGGCGCGCCGCGGGACGCCCTCAAACTCTTCAAACTTTTCACCGTCGAGAGGCAGCGTAAACCCGATCACATCACCGACGTCTTCACCGCTGTATGCGGGCGAGAAACGCGCATCGCACTGTGCGTCGCCGGCGGCGTTGACGGCGCAGAACTCGGCCTGCGCGAACGCGAGCATCGAGAGTCCGAGCCCGCCCAGCACAAGCGTCGAGCGTAGCCGCCACGGGCTGCCGCCCATGGAGGGTAGGGTTCCATTCACACGCGTGCCGTTCGTAGAAAATCGGCGCACAAGGGCCGCGCTAGCGCTGCGCGTGAAGAGCCGCATCACTAGGGGGTGGGATTCTTGCTAGGGGGAGGCCAAAAATTCTGACGCAGCCAGATCCGGTTTGTATCAGCTACGATCTCGATCATCTGTTGTTACGAACACACTAAGTTGAAGTTCAGGACGAATACTGGTAGATCCCGGACTCTTGTGCCTGGTGAGATGGCTTCATCTTCAAGGTTCCAGAGCTGAGCACGCAACAGTGTTTGCAGCTGACCACGCGTGCAGAAAACTCCATGGATGCGAACGCAGCAACTGCAAAACTAAAATGTATATGGTCGTACACTCCTTGGGCTTGATCCATCTTTTGCGATTGCGGGATGGTGCGAACAATCCTTGATGCGTACGTACGTTTCGCCACAAGGCGTGTGCATGCCAGTGAGCATTTCACCACACACTGGACGGTGGCACGGACAAAGCGATACAGCGAAGTCGTCCTGGATCCGATGGCCAGTCTGGAGTAGTACAGTACAGCATTGGTACGGGATTCTTGTACAGTAGTGCATGGGCAGGTGATCTCACCACTGGCGCCAGGGGGCTGGATCCAGAACGGACTATGGCAGTTCGCGGCGGATTCGAGCCGAATCTAGCATGAATTCGATGGGAGGACCCTTTTGGAGTCCGGATATCTGGGTTCCGGATCAGGCGTTGGTCACCAGCGAGGAGGAAACAGTAAACTGGATTGGGGCCAGTCTCGAGACCGCCAGCGGACGGCCTGATGATCAGCGCCAGACCGACAGACAAACCAAACCTCACTCAGTGTGTGGCCCCAACGACCACAAGTTCAATTTGTTGGTCCGACTTTTTCCGCCCTCGCCATCAACAAACCATCCTTGCTCTTGTTGACACATGGCGGCAACCTCCATGCCTCAAACTGTGGCAATCAATGTATGTGGCACCAATACGAAAGCTGCATTACGTTCGATATGTAGAAGGCTGAGGGCAGGAACCCAATCATACCTCGATTCAAAGGAAGCCATCTACATTACAACCCGCGGAAATCATTCGATCTTGGTTTTACTTTTTCCCGTCCGTTTTTTTCTTCTTTCCATCGAATTGTGGGTTATCAGCCAGCTCGAAAAAACGACCATGGAAATTCTGGGTTCTCTCTTGTGTGCTCTCTGGATTTTCTCCAAAGCGTGCCCACTGCGTCCGGAAATCTGGATGGCTGTGGTGGGGGTACGTGCGTCTCCTCTTCGCATACACCACTGTACCCTCTTAGCGCGTGGCCCACTCGCCAAGGTTTCTTCCGAAGATGGAAGGAACATGCCACTGGCCTCGTGCACCCGCTCTGTCTCGTTCGCCACGCCGAACGCGAAGACGGCCGTTTTTCTTCCATGGTGGCCAAAGGCTTCCCGCGCGCACTTTCATTTTCCATTGTCCTGTCGTTTTTTTTCAAGAAGAGGAAACCGGCTGCGTGTCCAAGTAGCCTCCTCTGCTCCTCTGCCTTACAACCACCAAGCACGCATATTGGATCCAAAGGCTCACTTCCTCATTTCCGAGGCCTCCCAAGGACTTGTATCTCCCTATATCTCACTACACACTATGACCAAGGACATGCAGCGCCGTGGTGGCGACCGCAGTGCCGCCGAGAACGACGACTTTCTCGTGCAGCACCTCGTAGACCCGAACGACTGGGTCGCCGACCACGAGCGGACCGTGTGCAACGTCTGCACGCGCGCGTTCGGCACGTTCCGACGGAAGCACCACTGCCGCATGTGCGGCGAGGTCGTGTGCAGCGGCTGCACGCTCCACAAGAATGCGCTGCTCTCGACCATTGGCTACACGCGCGTGCGCGTGTGCATTTCCTGCATTTTCAACGGCGGTGGCACCACCGCGTCGGCCACGCACACGCCGTCGTCGGCCACGTCGTCGGCCACGACCCACGACGCCAACAGCGCCATCTCGGCGGCCGCCGCGCGCCGAGCCAACTACACGACCAAGTCCCACTCGCCGCGGTCAACGTCCCCCACGACGCAGGCCAGCGACGACTCGTCGCGCCGCTGGCTCAGCAACCACCTCCACTCGCCCGTGTCCCAGGCCGACCCGCACGAGTATGAAAACCCCGTGGCCGACTCGCCGTCGGGCCACCACCACCACCACCACCACCGATACAACTTTGGCGACAACCAGCGGACCCACCACGGCGCCGTCGTGAACCGCGCGCGGTCCGGCGGCGCGCGTCGCCACTACAGCAACGCCCGCAGCAACCAGGACACGCACGACCAGGACCACGACCAGGACCACGACCAAGACGACGTGCCAACCATGACCAGTCCGCTCCATCCGCTGTACCCAAACTGGACGCACCCGTGGCCCAAGCCACCGGTCCCGTATGACGAAGTCGACCGACTCGAGGCCCTAGCGGCGCTGCAGATCATGGACACGCCCCCCGAAAAGGCGTTCGACATGATCTGTGATCTCGCCAAGGCCCGGCTGGCGTGCCCCATGGCGGCCGTGAGCTTCATGGACGAGCACCGCCAGTGGTTCAAGTCGAGCGTCGGGCTCGCCCACAAGGCCATTCCACGCAAGATTGCGTTCTGCGCCTACACCGTGTTTGCCAAGGAGCCGACGGCCGTGCTCGACACGCTCACGGACAAGCGGTTTGACTGCAACCCGCTCGTGTCTGGCGCTGCGGCCGTGCGCTTTTACGCGGCCGCACCGATCTTGGATCCGCACACGGGCTACGCCGTCGGCAGTGTCTTTGTGCTCGACACGCGGCCGCGCGAGTCGTGCGATCTCGAGATTCTCGAGCGGCTCGCGCAGGCCGCCAGTGAAAACTTGCCGCAGCGCGCGACCGACGACTCGGACGACGAACGCTCGAGCGTCCACCAGCAGTTTACGCAGATCGCGCCCATGCCCGTGGCCGCACACGCAGTCGAGACTGCAGTGACGTCACCAACCAAGCTCTCGTCGGCGCTCGCGACCAGCGAGCCCATGTCCAATGGCGAGTCCATGGAGGCGCTGCTCATGCGGCTGCTCACGCAAAACACCGAGACGCAACAGCAACTCGCGAGCCAGCAGGTCACGCTCCACTCGCAGCTGAACCAGCACTCGGTTCAGATCTCGCGGCTCATGAACGACGTCGCGCGCATGGAGGCCAAGATCGACACGGGCGTGCGGAAGCGCACGTGAGCCAATGTGTGGGAAAAAAAGCGTAGAAACGGACGTGTATCTAAATGTCCCAGTGTGAGTAAGTCCGTAGTTGAGCCACCTTCCCCACGTGTAGGGAGGATACCAGTAGCAGGGGTGCTTGTCATTGCTGCCCATGGCGCTGTAATTGTAATTCGATGGATTTGCGTATTGTGCTTCGTTGTGGCCATGGAACAGGACGATTGGAGGCACGCAACGTCATTGTTTATTGAATCTTTTTGGGGGTAAAACGTGGTTGTTGTTTTCCTTGGTCGTGTTGTTTTGCGTGCCGACGAGCCACTCAAAGGTTCTCGTACCAAGCGTTGTGGTGACGCCTTTCGTTGGTAAGAACACTTATTGTCATGGTGAGGGAGAGTCACAGCTCATTCGCGACCAGGGAGGAAACAGTTCCAGCTACGCATGGTAGACTGGCCGCTTCTAAGCGTAGAGCGCCTTCTGCTTGTTGATCTCCTCAATGTACTTTTGCATGGCCTCCTCGGTCGAGACGCCCTTCTTCTCGTCCCACGCGGCCCACTTGGCCTTGCCCGTAAAGTCCATCATGCCCGGCTTGGCCGTGTCGTTGTCGCCGACCGTGGCCTGCTTGTAGTAGGCGTAGAGCGTGAGCTTCTCCTCGTTCGAGGGCTGCTTGGTGAAGGTCTTGGCGTGCGCGGCCGCCGCTTCGAATTCCGTCTTGAGGTCCGACATTCTTGAGAATACTGGTGGGGATAGAGAGAAGTGAGTCGAGGAGGGAAATCGCCGAGTGATGGAAATGGGCGGAAGCGAATTGCCGAGACCGGACTTTGGTGCGGAAGAAGAGCAATGCACTTCGTCAATGTCGCTGCTGACTGGCCTCAAGATTGAGGTTTTTACTAGGACGATCTGAGGCTCAAGCATGACGCACTCTGTTTCATTAGCCAATCAAATGCTAATTCATTGGGTTTCGTGCGCTTTGGTTGGGTGATATTTGACGGGATGGTGACGTTGCTGGCTGCTCGAGTCTCGTCACGAAGCTTGATTTGCATGGTCACGAACCCGCCTGGTTGAATCTCTGCCGCCATCGCGCCACGTGTGCGGCGCACAAAAAGCTGTGACGAGGGAGAGGTGGCCTTTTGCCACGTACCCGTATCAGGCGGCATTCACGGGATCTTAGAGCACTTCCAACGGTAAGTTGTTCTGCTCAACGTCCGATGTCAAGAAATTCGATTTGGACCCGACATGTGGACCAAATGTAACATGACGTTTAGTCGATTTGGACATTAGGGTCCACAAGATATTCAACTTTCAACCAATCATCGACAGGGATGAAACCTCTCAACAGTGACACTGAATCTGCGACCTTTCGCGAAAAGGAATGGGAAAGTGCAACGACCTTGATTGATTGCAGAGAATGAGGGACAGGACGCACGCATGTCTGTCGTATTCTAACGGCACGATTCGTTGGTCTCTGGCCTAGTACTGTAGTACAGATTCGCCGCTTATCCGCGTACGTGAGGTTGAAATGGTAGAGCAAGCGAGTGTGGAGGACCAAGTTATCGGCCGCGTGCCGACTCGCCCTTCAGTGCATGACGAAACGACCGCCACTACAGGAATCACTCTCCAAGTTTGTCGCCACAATCCAGAAGAGGGAGAAGTCAAATCGGAATGGATCCCACGCCAGCTCGAGGCCAAGTTCATGAAGCTTCGTGGGGATGCTACACGGGTGCGTACTGAATGATCCGCAAAAAGATGGGTATGGGTGATTCAAGCGGCTCACATTATCATTGCTGGTGGTTGTCTCTGTCAGTGGGCGCTGGTGCCCAAACCGTTTCTTTTTTTGATTGCGTTTTGCGTGGGATTTGCGGTGCTTTCGCTCCTTGCGCTGGTCGTCATGGCCACGTCGACGTCGGAGAATGCTGCCAGTGGTAGCGGCGATGCGAGTTCAAGCAGCGACAGTGATGACACGGCGTCGTCTGCTTTGTTGTTGTGCGTCGGCGTACTCAGTTCCATTGTCGGTAGTCTCCAGACTGCTGCCGGATACTGTGCGCAGCGGCTCAGCCACCAAATTACTGCGCTGTTGCGTCGCCGCCAACCGCCCAAGTCGTCCAAGTCTTTTGACAAGCTCCCACTATTCTACGTCGGCTTGTTGCTGCTCGTCTGCGGTACGATCGCTGCGATCGTCAACCTTGGCATTTTGGGACAGAGCGTCACAGCGCCGTTTGCGGCGATGACACTTGTGTTTAATGGCTGCCTCGCGTTCTCGGTGCTTCACGAAGCAGTGAACAAGTTTGACATTGTCGCGACCGTGCTCGTGCTGCTCGGTGTTGGTGTCGCCATGGTGGGCGTAGGCATGGCGCAGCTTGACGTGCAAGCGTACACACTGGCCGACATTGAAACTATTTTCCTGCGGTCTCCGTTCCCCGCGCTGTACTTGGTAGGCATGCTTGGCTCACTCGCGGCATCGTTTGTGGTTATCCAAAAGCAACGTCTTGAAAGCAAACCGGCAGGACTGTGCTGCTTCTCGATTGGTGCCGGTGTGCTCAGTGGGTTTTCGAGCCTCTGCGTCAAGTGCACAGTCGAAGTTTTGAAAGGCGTCTCGCAGCACCACTCGAGCGACTTGGCCAATCCAGTCTTGTTCGTGTTTGTCTTGGGCATTCCCATCTGTGTGCTCTCGCAGCTCAAGCTCATGACGCTCGGTCTGGAGCACTTTGGCACACTCAAGTTTGTGCCGCCGTACCACGCATTTATCATCCTGTCCAACTTGGTCAACGGTATTGTCTACTTTGATGAAGCAAAGGGATACGATGCGCTGTCTGCCAGTCTTTTTATCGCGGGCTGTGTCGTGACAGTCTGCGGTGTGTTTGTGCTGCTGGCGAAAGCACCGCGAGTCGTTGGCGTGGAAGGCCAGGCGAGTACGACCCCCCAGGTCACGTCTTCTTCGAAGGCTGGCGAGACGGCGCGAAATGCCAACGTCTCAACGACCAGCACGAGCTCATGCGAGAGTGACCCCGAAATAATGCCCGTGTTAATTGCCGAGCCCGTGACGACCACGCCGATGAAGCCCGACCACGACGGCAATGACTTGAATGTGTGATGCACTGTGCATTCTGTGACGTGTGACCGTCACACGTCACATTAAACCGGTATAATATTGGTTTATTGGCCATTATAGACTCGCTTTCACTATTGCATACATTCTACGAGCTCAACTCGCTGACCGCCAGTGGTTCCTGTTTGGTTGGAAATACCCCTTGATGGGGACTTGCGCGATTTTCCCTCGCGCATTTCTCCGCGACGCGACGGATGCCGCATTGACCGAGTTTCGTGCGGACCCGAAATGGCGGAGACTGCGTCGGCGCGTCACCACGACGTCATCGTCATTGGCGCGGGCGTCGCCGGACTGCGGTGCGCGCACCAGCTCGTCCACGAGAAAGGCATCCGAGACGTGCTGGTCGTGGACGCGCTGGACCGCGTGGGCGGCCGCATCCTGCCCACGACCGACTTTATCCCGGGCATGGCCGTGGAGGTTGGCGCCGAGATGCTCCACGGCGCCAACACGACGCTCACGCGGCTCGCAGCCGAGCAAAAGTGGAACCTGCGCGAGATCTTCACGTGGGCGCAGGTGAGTCGTCGGAACCAACGCATTTTTGTGTATATGTATGTCTATGTATTGGAAATCTCTGGATGGAAGAGCAGAGACCCTTGTGGTGCATTCTCCAATTCAAAGCAAAACGCATCGATTAATCAGCCACTGATTCTATCTCTTCGATAATCTTCTGGCCTTCATACGCATGCAAAAGTGAACCTCCATTGTCTCCTAATTAGCACCTCAGAGCTTTTCGCTTGTCCCCTTGTGGTTTTACCTAGTATGACCGCAAAGGGGCGAGCGGATCCTCCCCAACGCACGCTCTTCGGTGTAACCAGTTCTTGGCCATCGGCTGGGGCGTGTATCCACTCTGATGGGGTCAGTCGGACGCAAACATTATCTTTTTTTTAAAGTTGAAAAATCTACATATCCATGTTGCATGTGCCCACTAGTACTGCTTTGCTCTTTACTAGTATTAGATTAGGATATGCTAACGCTTATTGACATACTCATAGGGCGACGGTGGGCCGACCGATCCAGCGCCGGACGGCGGCATCGGCTACTACTACCTCGGCGACCAAAAGCGCATGCTCGCGTACGACGACGCCGACCCCGACTTTTGCAAATTCAACGACGCCGTCGACCAGCTCAGCGAAATGGACGACGCCGCGGTCGACGCGATCGCGCCGTCAGCGTCCATGCTCGACTATTTCCAAGGCTGCAATCTCTCGGAATCCATGATGAAGCTCGCCGACGCCGGCTACGCCAACACGGCGGGCAGCGATCTCGCCGATATTTCGTGGCGCATCACGTGCCGCTACGAGCGCCAGTGGATCGAGCTCGAGGACGACGGCGACTACCGCGTCGTCCCCACGTTTGGCCGCATTGTCGACCATTTCAAGCAAGGCGTCGAGGTCAAGCTCGCGTTTCCGGTCGCAGCGGTCGACTATTCCAACGCGTCACACATTATCGTCACGAGCAAAGCCGGCATTCGGCTCACGTGCCGTACGCTCGTCGTGACTGTGCCCACGTCCGTGTTTCTCGACATTGCCTACACGCCGCGTCTTCCGCCCCTGAAGCGCGAGGCCGTCGAGTCGTTTGGTATGCGGCGCGCCGCCAAAGTGCTGGTCCACTTTACGCAACGCTTTTGGCCGAGCAACACGCACGGTGTGATTTGCTCCGAGAGCTTTGTGCCCGAGTTTTGGGTCAACAGTTCGGTCGGCGTTGGCCATTTCATCGACAATGGCAACGCTAGCGAGGACCACGAGCGTAAAGAAGATGGCGACGTTCAATACCTCGTCACGGGCTTTGCCGGCGCCGACTGCGCGGACCGTTTGACGCAGCTGAAGGAAGACGACATCCTCTTGAGGTTCCTCGAGCAATTGGATACGATGTATGGCACGGACCACGACCCGACGCCCGCGAGCAAGAGCTTCGTGAGGGGCAAATATTTTGACTGGGGCGACGTGGACTATATTCGCGGCGGCTACAGCTTCCCGCGCGTCGGCCAGAGCGACCATGCTGCAAAGGACCTCGCCGAGGCCATCGAGAATCGCATTTTCTTTGCCGGCGAGGCGACGTCGTTCGAGCAGCCGGGCATGTCGGTCCACAGCGCCATGGACACGGGCACGCGTGCCGCCGAAGAAGTGGCGGCGGCATTGGCGCTGGGAAGGGAATGATTAGAGTATCGCGATGATGTCAATAGAAAGAGGTGTAATGTACTTGAGGCGTTAAAAGAAAATCTACGCATAGCTGTTTTTGTGGTGCTGTTGGTGGTGGTGTTCACTAGACTCCATGTAGTAGTAGTGGGAAGAATTCGGGTTAGCTATATGCACAGGTTGACGATGACATGGCGGGACGTGGTCATCTTCAGGGACGTAGAAAAGAGATTGGGAACAGAAGAAGCGGGAAAGACGAAGCTGGATGCTTCGTGATAACAGCGTCCGCTCAGTAGTAGCGGCCGTGGTCATGCTCACGGTCGATGTGACGGTGGTTGCCGGTCGATTCACGCTCGAGACGGCTCAAGACGTGTTTGCCGTACGTGAAGCGCTTGAGATAGTCGGCGTTGTGCTGGATGATGTGAACGATGCGCTGGCGGTCGTTGCGGTCTGCGCGATCAAGCAGCTTTTGCACGACGTAGTTGCCGTACATGTGTTTCATCATGGGCAGCAGCGCACACGACGAGCCGCTGTCGTCACAGTCGAGAATGATGTCGATGACTTGGCTGATTTCGTCCGTTGTCGCACTGTCCAAGCATGCTTCGACCACGTTGCTGGCGTACTTGTGTTGGCTCCACTTGGCCACGTCTGGGAGTATGGCTTGCATCACGATATTGCGCTGGTCGCTCTCGCCGTGCGATACGACATGTTGCACCACATAGTTGCCAAACTGGTCCTTCACGAGCTCGCGGCACTTGAAGATGATCTCGTTCACGATCGGGCGGATCTGATCCGGTGTGCAATGCTCAAGCACTCGTTGGATCACACGGCACCCGTAGGCGTGGGTAGACAGAGCAGCGACTTGACCAATAAAGTCGTCAATGATGAACTGGATATCCTCACCCAGCACTTGACGCGGCGAACCACCACCTTTCATGCACTTCTTCCACGACGCGGCCTCAATGCACTTTTGGAGTACATGGTTTCCGTTCTGGTCGGTCACACACTTCAGGACGTGGCCTCGCATCTCACGGATCAACTGGAGCTGATCGTCCACCTGGCTCACCTCCAGCGCCTTTTGGATGACGCGGCAGCCATACACCTGGAGTGCGAGGTTGACCATGTTTCTCTTCATCAAGCTGACGAGGAGTGATTGCTGCTCAGCACTTCCATGGTCGAAGAATTTCTGGATCACGTAGTTTCCAAAGACGTCCGTCATGAGATGCAACGCTTCAGGAAACACCTCGTTGAACGCCTCGTTGCGGGCACGATCGTCAGCCTTCTCGAGCTTCAGTTGGATAAAGCGACTGCCAGCTTGATCACGTGCGAACTCGAGAAGATGACCCTGAATAGTTCGAAGGTCCCACTTGTCAGATTTGGTTGCTCCCTTGAACTCCTCAAGGAGACTTGTTGACGAATACGAGTGCGCAGGGTGGATTGGAAAGTCGTTGCGCCGAATGGGACCCGACTTGGAGCGGTACGCTGGGGTTGGATGGGCGATGCTGTAGACCTGGTGGCTCTGGTTGTCATATCCTGATGCCATCGGAAAGACAGGGTGGGGGTGCCCTTGGAACGCTCGCCCTGGGGCGTTGTGTGGGCTGTAGTGGCCACCTCCAAGACCTCCTTCAAACCGGTTCGGATAGAAGTCGCCTTTGAGCGGCACACGACTCGGTGGGGGCATCATCCCATAATCCATCGGTGCTACCGGGAAACGAGCACTCGGCATGCCAGACAGGTCGTCGCCGTGAATCCAAGGAGCACGCGGACCGTTGGTCATCGCAGCACCGTAAATTCCCCTGGCCGTTGAAGCATGGAACCCTGGCGGCGCGAGGTACGGTGACGCGTAGGCTGGGTGGCTTTGGACACGCTGCGCTTGACGCAGGTCGTGAGCACGTGGTTGGTAAATCGGAGGAGCAAAGGCGCGCTGGTTACGCGGTGCTGGCTGGATGTTCATGCGAGTAGCGGTCTCGATGTTGAGCTGCTTCATCGTGGCTGCCATGGATAGGTCAAATGAATGAGCAGGCAACGCACGACTCGATCCTGCCGGGCAACCGAAGACCGGAGATGGCGTTCGTGGAAAATCTTCTTGAACACGGTCGACCAAAGTCATTAGCGCCGGCACGCGCTTCTCTGAGTGGAACATACCACGTTGAGCTTGCGGTGCGTCGCGTCGGGGCCCACTAAAACTGGTCTCAAGTTCCGACTGGCGCTCAATCATCACCGGTGACCCAGAAGGACTCACGGTGGTGATGCTTGTTTTCTCCAGCGACTTGTCAGACCCACAGCTGTCGTCATTCCACGCCGAGCGACCATTCTCGGCGATTCTTCGTAGACCGCCTTGGTCGCACGCACCCTACAGCAGAAGTCAAGTCAGGCTCTGCTGTACTATCTCGAGAAGTCGAGAGCACCTACCATTGGGTTGCGCTGCTGGTTAGTCTTGGCTGATCGCTCGGCGAAAAAGCCGTCGTACTACAAACAAGTGAAACTGTTCAGTACGTGAAAAGTCACATCGCCAAGAATACACAATGCACGTACGCTGTCTGGCACAGGCGGGGCACTCCAAGCGCGCTGAATGTGCTTCCCAATTGGCATCACCAGATCATGGCGATCAATATCTTCAGCGTCGTCTTCCTGGTTGTTTTCTTCCAGAGTTTCGCGAAGGCGGAAGCGACTGAACCCCAAGGCATTGCTTCCCGTGGATGACTGGTGGTGGCCCTGCAGGGCATTGACGTGGATTGGGGGCGTGGAGCTCGAGCGTTGGAACAAGCGCGAGGAGGACAGCAGGCCATCCGACGACCACATCGAGTGGGACAGCATATTCGCACCGTCCTCGCGAGCCTCGGCGTGCTTCGTTTGGGCCGTCGAAGCGCCATTGCTCTTCGCTGTCTGGTCGTCTCCGCCGATGTGGAATATAACGCCCGCATCTTCATTCGTAGACTGGTTGGAATGCTTCATCATGTCAGTGAGGCCCATGGAGATGAACAACACAGTGCTTGGGTCGCCGTCGTGGGATGGGGAAACAGGTCACAAACTTCTCACACGCGGGCGCGAGCTTCTTCAGAGCAACAGCAGGAAGGAGCGACAGCGGTCTTGGAGCTTGACACGTGCGCGACCCTTGGGAGACACGTGAGGTTGCTTGTTTCTTCAAACAGACAGGTTTTCGCGAGCGGCAATGTTGGCAATGCTGAAAGCGCGGGGTGGGTTCTCTGGCGAAGCTCTTCCGCACTTGACGGAAAATTGTAGAATGAGCTTCCCTTTCACTCGTTGCCGAGGCCCGTCCCGCCTGCGACGGCTTCTGTCCACAGCGGAATCCACAACCCGCCGTCCGCGCGGACGCAGTCGCTGGTTTCCCTTTTTTTCTTTTGGCGGGCGGCCACAGCGCTCGACCGGCTGGCTTTCGTTTTTTTGTCTGTGATTGCTGCCGTTGGTTGCCCTTGCTGCGGCCGTCCGTGGAGTGAAAGGCGCTGACCCACAGGCGCCGTTCCGTTCGCACCCGCGCCATCCTCACTTGGACATAAAACCCCACAACCCGTCGCGCTCCTGTCGGGTGGGTTTGGTGTGGGAAAGTTCGCACGGAAGGAAAGGAAGCAGAATGTGCGCAAGTAATTTATTTCTGAACGCCGGAAATATTACCATGTTGGCAGTTTCAGAAGGGAATCCCCACAAGATGTGGGAGGTGCTGACTATTTGGACCGCTGAGTGCGTGAGGTCACGGAAAGCACACTGATTGTGGGGGAGACACCAAGCGCCACGCTATTCGAGCACATGTCTGGATATGGTCGCAATGTAGAGATTGTATCTTCGTGTAGCTTGCTCAGCCAGCAAGACATCAAAGCTAGTACACTTGCAAGGCTGAGCGTGACCACATCGCCGTATCTTTTGTGGCAGTTGGCGCCATTTTGCGCGGAAGATTGCCGCTCGTTCCACTTTCCCAACTGCTGGGTTGAAACAGCAACTCTGTACACTCGCACGGAAAGAATGCACCGCTCTCGCCAATCAAAGCTATTCTAGTCGCCGTGAATGTGTGGCGCCAGCTGTGGTACGTGCGATGGTCGCCTGTGTGACAACTCAGTTCGGGTTTGCTTTCTGGGCAACTTCCTGTCCCGCCCCAGCGATCTTCCTGTCAGATTTTATATTTCGAGCAAGTTGAAGTCGACACGGATATATTACACACGCGACCAACACTCCGGTTGCCGTTGTGGCCGTTTCGTGTTTTTCTCTTTCCTGACGAAAAAAAAACATTGACGAGGTTCTTTTGAAAGTTGCCGCCAAAAGATACGGAGTCCACTCGCAGAGCGACGATGACGTTTCCCGCCACACATGAAGTGCGAGTCGGACACTGGCAGGTGGCTCGTTGAATCCACATCCGGTGGTAAAGTACCGTGCCCATTCTCCTGCGCGCGACAGCCATTCTATTCACGTCCGTTTCCGGAGAAATCGAGTCCTTTCTCTGGTGGACCAAGCTCTGGGTCACACTGGCTACCTTACGACTTCTGATGCTTCAACGCGAGAACCGCAAATGCGGCCACACCAGCTGTAACGATCGAAGCCGCAGCCAAAGCCTTCGTGGACAGATACCATGCGTCGTCCGCCGCCACGTCCACTGTGGCCGTCGGGGCGCCCTGTCGCTTCGATTTTCGCGTGAAAATAGAAGCGTCCGCGTCCGCGTCCACAGTGGCCGCTTGCCGTTGCTTCCGTGTGGCCGCACGCTGAAACTCAGCGGCCACATCCACAGGGGGCGCGTCCTCATCGTCCACATCCGCGAGTGGCGTGTTCTCGAAGATTCCACCCCACGCCTTCTTCTCCTCGCTCCTCTGCTTGGCAATGAGCTTGGTGATCTGGTCCAGCAACGTGCGGCACGCCTTGTCCTTGGGGTTCAAGCGCACGGCGACTATGAGGTCATTGCGCGCTTCTACGAGCTTACCCTGCTTGTAGCTTGCCTTTGCACGACGGAAACGCGCCTTGGACGGCCAGTCTTCAAACATGAGCTGCTCGCTGAGTCCGAGACGGCCCATCCACGTGACCACCATGCCGTGCTTGTTTTCGGAGAGCACAGTCAAGATGCTCAGCGCGTTTGTGCATGCGATCTCGGCGTCGACGTACGCGTCGATCTTGAGTTTGCACGTTCCAATGTTGAGGTGGCAACGGATCATAGTCTGCAGAATCTCGGCCTTTTCCTTCTGGGTCGCAGTATCTTGGTTCACACGCTGCAAAAAGCCCAACGAGCGCAAGTAGCTGAACACGGCGTCGTTGAATTGGTTGTCACGGAACTGCAAGTTGCCCTTCTCGGTCAGCTTGACGGCCTCTTCGATAAGATCCTTGGTCTTCATATCCTCGACGGATTTCTCCGGCAGTTTGACGTCCTTGCGGTGCATGTACATCTTGGCGTACCCAGTTTGCACGACAATAACGTCATCGTGTGGGCGAATCTCCACAATCTCGCCGCTGCCGTACGGAGTCGAGACCTTCATGTACATCTTGAAATGCGGCTCGTCTAGTTCTTCAGACACATCCGACTGCCGCAAGTACGCAACATTTGCGCGCTTGGCAGCAGGATCCTTGTCGAGCTGCACGACGTAGATCTTTGTTGCTGGTCGAAAGGATACGACTACGCCGCGGCCAAACGGAGTTACCACGCGGGTCTTGTCTGGTAACGGTGGGCGGCCGACTGCACCTGGGTGGTGGGCATCCGCTCGGAATCGATTGCCTGGAATGTACAGCTCAGCACGAGCAGCTGCATCACCAAACGCTGCAGGGTGCTGCACTGACGACTTTACAAGCGGTGCTGCCTTGCGGTAGGCGTCGACAAGTGCGTCGTTCTCTTTCTTCTTCTGCACATGCTCCCCGATCTTCCGGTCGAAGCGCACCTGCGCATTGTAGTGGAATGCAATCGACAGCTGCACTTTGCCACGCGTCTGTCCGGCGGCAGTCAGAGATGACGCGGGCGCCGTCAAGTCGAACCACTTCGTGTGGGTGTGCTGGTCGAGGAATGTAGCAGCGTGGAGCTCCACTTCACCAAGCGCAATATCAGCGATGACCCCTGCGCTCGAGTGGACAGTCACCTTGACCGTGAAGGCCGTCGCCTTGATGCCGTCGTACACAATCGTTTCCTTCCATCGAGCACTGCCCGCTTTGGCACCAATTGATGCCGTCCGCTGGTGCTTCTTCGTGGTCTTCTCGCATGCCGACGATGGCGCAAACGCCGCGGACACGTACAAAGACGGCGTCACGCCCACGCTGGCCGTCAACACTGGGTGCTCGGCAATTGCGCCGTCGAGGTCTTCGACCGCAAGTACGCCGATGGTGAGTCGTCCGGCCGCTTTGCCCGTCTTGGCGGCAAGGTCGACCCCATTCTTGTTTTGCTTGACGGCGACGTGCGCGTCTTGCAGCTGTTGCATCTCATGTTCGTACTGCAGTGACAGCACGTCGAGAGGAGATAGCGTCACACTCTCCCACGAGAGTGCGCTGCCCGAGGATGCATTGGAGTGCGACGACGACGGCGGCGACGCCGGTAGATCACTCATGTTCGCCAAATCACAATCCACTCGGGAGGTTCATAAGAACGCCCCTGTCAACGCTTCTGGACTCGTGACAGCAGGACCATCATCAAGCGGTCCGCATGGACCGAGCCGGTTCAGTCTCGCGGTTGAACCGGTTTGGGACTTCAAAACCTCCTTAATTGGGTCCTGGTCATCCCATCCTACAATAGAGGTTATCGGAGAATGATGGTAGCTTACGTCTGAGGGGAGGAGAAATCAAAGGGAAACAATCGAAAGACTGGCGACCTTGGCCACTTCATCTTGGCAGGATGGCGCCGTCTCCGTCGCCCGCTGCGCCGCCTCAACGCAAGCCAAGCGGAGCGTCCTCGAACGAGCGCGCGAGCGGGCGTCCGAACGATACTCGTATCATCAAAATCGACCTCGCGGCGCTTCGGCTACAGGCGATCGAAGAAGAAGCCCGCGCTGAAGAGTTGAAGCGGACGCTCGCCAACACTTCCTTTTGGGGGAGGCAGCTCCAACGGGCGGGACTCTCGCGTGGGGGTGATGGAAGCGCTCCTGGGCACTCTAGTGAGTCATTGCGGCAGCAGTACCAGTCGCGCCAGCAGAAACGGCGACGACGAAGTCGAACGACCAGCAACGATCAGAGAGAGGAAACTACGTTCGCCAACAATGTCATCACGAGCGCCAAGTACAGTCTTTGGAACTTTGTGCCACGCGTACTGCTCGCCCAAGTCAAGCGGCCGTCGAATATGTATTTCCTCTTTATCGCCGTGCTGCAGACGATCAAAGAAGTGAGCAACACGAACGGCGTGCCGACGATCCTGCTGCCGCTCACGGTCGTGTTCATCTGCAGTATGATCAAGGAAGCACTTGAAGACCGAGAACGCCACCGCGCTGATATGATCACAAACAGTAGGTTGGTGCTCGCGCTGTCGGCGACCGGAAGCTGGGAGCAACGCAAGTGGGGCGACATTTGCGTCGGCGATATCATCAAAGTGCTCGCGGGCGAGACGATCCCTGCCGACCTGTTCATGCTTTTTGCCGAGGAACAAGACGACGGTTTCACGGCGGATGAGGAAGAATTCAAAGTGGAAGAAGAAGACGACGTCGGTGAAAGTGAGAGTGAGCTGCTGGTATCCTCTACTCCCCAAGCCGCCTCACCCCGGAAGTCGGCTCGGTCTGGCGGGAACCTCGCCTACATTGAGACCAAATCACTCGATGGTGAGACGAACCTCAAGATCCGATCTGCAATTCCTATCGTCTCAGCGCTTTCGATTTCGCCATCCGACCTGTTGAAGCTTCGTGGTGTGGTCGAGTGTGAACCGCCGAACAATCGCATTAATTCATTTGAGGGCAAGTTCTCGATGTTTGTTCAGCGGGAGCAAGCAGAACCCCTGGGTCTAGTCGGAAAGACGAGCGGTGCATCGAATCCACTGCTTGGCGAACACCCTGTGTATCAAATGGTAACGCGTGCGGACGAGTCGCTCGGCCTGCAATTTCCTGTTACGGCTAAGCAAATGATTTTGCGAAGCTGCGTGCTCCGCAACACCAAGTCGGTGACCGGGATGGTGATCTTTACAGGCCATGAAGCCAAGGTCTTCTGCAGTAATTCCGAACCGGTGGTCAAGTCATCTTCCGTGGAAAATCGGCTGAATGGGTTGATCATCGGCGTCGTGCTGATCCAGCAGCTCATCTGTGCTCTCGGAGCACTCCTCGGTGCTCTTTGGATGATCACGAACGGTGATTCCCACTGGTATCTTGATTCTCATGTGCACACGTCGGCAAAGTGGAACAAGGGGATGTCATTTCCGTACGAAGAATTGATCAAGCTACATGTGCGATATTTCATCATCATGCAGAATTTTGTCCCGATCTCGCTCAACGTGTCGCTGGAATTCGTGAAGTATTGGCAAGCGTATTTCATGGAGCAAGATTTGGAGATGTTCGACCAAGCGTCTGACACGCCTGCGATGGTTCGATCCTCGGCGTTGAATGAAGATTTGGGACGTGTCCACCACATCTTCACTGACAAGACGGGGACACTCACCATGAATCTCATGCTGTTTCGCTACTGCATGATTGGCGACAAGCACTACGGCGGTGGGATACGTGTCGAAGATCTCGAGGCCGCCTTTGATGATGGTGGGTCTGAGACAAGATTTGTCGAGTTCGATCCAACTGAATTGTTTGCCGACCTCCAAGCTGGTGGCCCGCAAGCAGCGAAGATCCAGTTGTTCCTGCGTCACTTGGCACTCTGCCACACGTTGATCCCCGCCAAGCCGTTCGCCGAAATGTGTGCGGCATCAATTCCTGAGTATTCGGCGTCGTCGCCTGACGAGCAAGCCCTTGTATCTGCGGCAGCGTTTTGCAACGTGCGATTTGTGCATCGGACGCCAACGACTATGACGCTCCTGGAACCAGGGAAAGAAGACTCACCGTCTGTGTACCGGATCCGAAACGTGCTCGAGTTTGACAGTGACCGCAAGCGGATGACTATCATTGTCGAGACCCCTGATGGAGCGATTGAGTTGTTGTGCAAGGGAGCGGACAATGTTATCTTTGAGCGTCTCGCCATTTCAGACGGGCAGTCCGCCATGGTGGACCGCGTCTACGATCAACTTTCGACTTACGCGAAAGGCGGGATGCGAACGCTTTGTCTCGCGCACAAGAGCATCGACCGCACGACATACAACGAATGGAATCAGCGGTATCAGCTAGCGGCTGCTTCGATCGAGGAGTTGGTTAAGCGGCGTCAAGGCTTGGCGAATGCCATCGATCCACTCATGAACGAAATCGAGCAGGACCTCGAGTTGCTCGGAGTGACCGGTGTACAAGATAAACTGCAAGTTGGAGTGCCCAAGACGCTTGAACTTCTACAGCAAACCAACATGAAAGTATGGACTCTGACGGGCGACAAGATAGAGACGGCAGTGAACATCGGCTACGCCTGCAATCTGCTCTCCAACAAAATGGTGGTGAAGCAGGTCAATTGTGAAGATTACGTGTCGACGCTCAAAGCTCTCCAAGAGATTCTTGCTTGGCACACTCAGGCGACTGCACTTGCAAGAAAGAGGGGTAACGGTAGCGCTATCTCGGGGCCCTCTTCGATTCGTCGCAAACGTCGAAGGTCGAGAACAAAAAAACTCCCACCTCAATCGTTCTTCGATACCATCACCAATTGGTTTTCGGGCAATGCCTCTCAAAGAAAGACGAGAGCTAGACGATCAAGACGGCGATCCAAAGGGCGTGAATCAAGAAGCTCCGGATATCATTCGTCAGACGTCGATGTTGACAATGATGGATCTGACGAGCACGGCTCGCTACTTGGCCCAACGATCTCATCAGAGTCGGCCATGCAAGATCCAAGTGCGGCAACAATGATGGCGTCCTACCCACAGCTAGCTCTTGTGATTGATGGCGCGACTCTCGAGTTCGCTCTTCGAGCAAGACTCCGTCCACTGTTCTACGACGTGACCAAAGTGTGCAAGTCGGTCATTTGCTGCCGCGTGTCGCCGAAGCAAAAGTCCGATGTGGTCGAACTAATCCGCCAACTGGAGCCCGACAGTATCACACTTGCCATCGGTGATGGTGCCAACGACGTCGGCATGATCCAGGCTGCCCATATCGGTGTCGGTATCTCGGGGCAGGAAGGCACTCAGGCCGTTAACTCGTCCGACTACGCGGTTGCTCAATTCCGCTTTTTGCAGCGTCTATTGTTCGTGCATGGTCGATGGGCCTATCGCCGCGTCGCCAAGCTAATGAGCTACATGCTCTACAAGAACGTGACCTACGTGCTCACAACGTTTTGGTTCGGGTGCTTCTGCGGCTTTTCTGGCCAGCCGCTCATTCTTGACGTGGCCGCGCAGAGCTTCAACGTGCTCTACACGAGTCTACCACTCGTTCTATTTGCAGTGTTTGATCAAGACGTCTCGTCAGAGAGTGCATCCCAGTACCCGTACCTATACTCGCTTGGCCAGAGGAACGTGCTCTTGCGTCGGCGGGTTTTCTGGCCATGGATTTTCACCGGTGTGTGGCATTCCATCGTGATCTTCTTTGTCTCATCGTGGGCATTCGAAGGCTTCTCGTCGATGGATGCAGCGGTGATGTCGCACGACGGCAAAAGCGACAGTCTCGTCACACTCGGATTAGTCGTGTTTACGAACCTCGTGATCGTTGTGAACCTCAAGCTATGCTTGGAAACGTTTCTCGTCACGTGGTACTTTCTCGCCACCGTCGCAATGTCGATTATCCTGTGGTTCATCGTTGGCAATTGGATCGCGGCGCCTCACAGTCGTATCATCCAGGCGAGGGGAGAAATGACGTACCTCCAGCATATCCCGTCATTTTGGTTTCTCTGTGTGCTTGTCGTCACACTCAGTCTAATGCGCGACATTATCTGGAAGGTGATGCGTCGGCTCGCGTATCCATCAGCGTACCACATTCTGCAAGAGCGCGAGAAACTGAACCTCCCCAATTCGCCACGAAGCCTGCTACGAGACCAGCGACGACAAGACGTGGATTGGGAGACCGACGTGCAAGCCATTACGACGACACCCAATATTGTCGACTATGCAAAGCTGCTCCGCCAGATTCCACCTCCGTTCGAGGACGAGCGCGATTCATTCCAACGATCGTCTCCCCTTGCTGAGAGTTTGATGGACGGCAGTACCGCAAGCGCAGCTGTGGCCACTGGCGTACGTGCTCGTGGCTCGTTCCACCACACGGAATCATCTTCGTGGATGGAGGGAGGCGTTTCGCTGACTGTTGGCGGCCCCGATGCTATCGCGATTGGTACATCGTCCGCTGCGTATCCTGGCGGAAGCGCGAAGCCGCAGTATCACGGGTACGCGTTCTCAGAAGACGAAAATGTCGATAGTGACGTGGAAGCAGCCTCGTCAAGACCGATGTCTCCAAGATCATCGCTCGTGCGCAAGCAGTCGTCTATTTCATTTGGCAGTGGCGGGGATCTGTTGGTCCAGGATGCCGGGCAGGGTGTTGCCACCAGTATATCGACACCGACACCGCTGCGAGGCAACCGTACAACGATCAAGAAAATGATCAAGACTGTTCGCGGTGAAAAGAATGCCTAGGCGGAGAATGGTGGGCAGACGCTGATTTCGGATTGCATCTCGCAGTCGCGCGTCGCTGGTGAGTGGTCAAGCTGTGAACTTACGTGTCGTGCGACTTTGAAATCGAGCTTTACATCCACGCGACCATAGTTCGGCCGCTGCAACGAGTTGCGCTCTCGTGGTGTAATGATCGAGCCAATGTGATTCTGGACACAGCGATACGGCCGTGCGACGCGGACAGGTTGAAAGTGTGTGCTCACGATGGGCGTGTACTTCTGCGCAATCAACATACGTTCAGCTGGCGTCGCCGTCACGTTCGGTTGCTCCAATCCTTGGTGACTCGCGAGTGTGGAAGGCAGCACAAGCACGTCGCGAAATGCAGCACGCGATACCCAGTGTGCATCATCATCGTCGTACAGAATGTAAATGCTCTGAACGGTCTCGCCCACGACGGAGACGTCGGTGATGCGTCCCTCAAACCAACTCGTCTCGTCGTGCCAGTACACCAGTACTTTCCGATCGCGGAGGACGATTGTCGTGTCGACGACAAGCTGCAGTTGATGAGTCGACGGGGAGTTGCTGGATGCGGCTGGTCGGACCACGTCGTTCGATTCCCACTGCTGTTCGCCATCGGTATAATGCACAAAGCATTGGCGACCAGTGATCTGAGCGATGGAGCCGTCGAACCACTCGTGCTCTTCGTCCCAATACACTTGGACGCGGTCGCCAACATGGTACAGCGCTGTCTCGCCATCATGTCCCGCGCTGCCACTTTCGTGAACGGCGTGATCGGGATCGTCGTTAGCCTCAACTTCAAACTTATCAGAGTAATCGTCAAAGGTGTCGTTGCTGTATGAGTCCTCCGCACGTGCTTCGCTTCCACGCAACGCCTGCGCCGTTGCGTGGAAGTGTTGCGATCCCGATTGTGAATCGGCATACGACGATACCACCTCCTCATTGTCGCTATCGGCCGTGCGGTTCCCGTCGGCACGCAGCATCTTGAGATGTCCAGTGAGATTGGGAATGGCAAGCTAACGTCCGCGTGACAGTTTTAGCCAGCAGATTTATTGGATGCGTCATCCTCTGGTCGCTACTCTCACACGGCTTCGTGTCGTTTCTCCACTCCGTCAACAAAGCCATTTACTCGGCGGGTTTGTCGACCTTTGACCAGCGTTCGCCGAGTCGGTACAAAACAACAGTATGCTAAACCCAATTTATTGAGACACACACAGCAGCTTGCTCTCTTCCGTACTCTCTACTTTCACGGCTCGGATCGCTTGGCGGGTGGCGACGACGTGAAGCTTGCGAGCCGCTCGAGTCCTCCGCCACTACTCGCCGTGGACTTGGTAGTGGTGCTGCTATCGGCAGTCGCCGACGCCGAGCCTTTCTTGAGAAACGGATTCTCAGGCGTAACCGACCGCTCCACCGCTGGTGGCTTGGTCGTATGGTGATTCACATTGATGAATCTCTTTCTTGGGTGGCGGCGGCGCAGACGGCATGGTCTCGTCACCCGCGCCGTCGTCATGGATTTGTTTTTCGTGCGCGGCTGGCTGCACTGGCTTGGGCGGACGTCCGAGACGAGGCTGTGGACGCGAAGCAGCAGCCATTGGCTCGGATGCCGGCGGCCTATTAGAGAAGAACGACGCGACCCCTGGTATCGGTCACGACGATCCATTCGCTCCAAGCGGTCGCGGTACAAATCGTAGAGCTGCGTCTGGTGCTCGCGAAAGTCAACGTGGCCGGCCAATGCTGGGGCGATTGGGTGCGGCTTTTCCCAGCGGAGAGAGACTTGGCCAGATCCAACACGCGTGCCGGCTCGTCGCTGGTAACACGCAGCCTTCATCAAGCGAACCAGCGACTTGTCCAACTCCGCCTGTTCGACAACGCGCTGGTCGTCGTCGTCTATGATGCCAGAGATCATTCGCGACGGGGCCCTAGGATTCGCCCTTCTTGCCACTTGACCCAGAAATCGTCTTGGGAAACGCAGCGTGCTGGAGCAATAAGCTGGAGCGGCACGGGACGATGCTTGCTTCGCAGCGTGGGCACCGTTACCCCACGTCCCAGTGGGAAATAGAGCAGCGCATCGTTGGAAATAGAGCAGCGCATTGACGCCAGTGTAACACGGCCGAGCGGTCCTCGGGTTTTTCAGCAGCGAGTTGCCCGCGCAGCCGACGGGAAAATCACTGGTATCCGTAGCTGCTCGCCAGGGCCTGCACGCATCCGATCGAGTTGATGGCAATCCACACAACCGCGCTCATCGAACCCAAGCCATTGCAGAGTCGCATACTGCGAGACGTCGCTGCGGAGCGTCTCGTTCTCCGTGTGGCTCGCAAACACGTCGACGATCGGCGGCGGCGTGAGCGTACTGTACGCCTTTTGCCAGCACACGCACGCGGTCGGCGTGGCTCGTGATCTGGGTCTCCAGCAGCTTGAACGCAAGCCGCGCAAAGGAATCCTGGTAGACGACTCTCAGCCGCGAGACTCAATCTCACCCAATAGCGTCCACGCGAGCAACGTAAGGGCGCCGCCCTGGACGCTGCCAAGACTGGAACCTATCTTGGAAACGTTTGGAAGGGAGAGGCCGCCTTTGTCTTGGTGTACGCGATCAGGAGGCTCGTGTAGTCGCCCCTTGTCATCTTCCACGCGGTCCGACGAGAGACCGAGATCGGCATCGCCGCTGTTCGCTGGCCGCTGTGGCCGCGGCCGCACCAAAGAAAACGCTCGCCATGATGGGCTCAACGCGGGCCTCGCCTTCGACCAACTCGGTTTCCGCTTCGCTCTCGTCTTTTCCTCCGGTTCCATCGTCCATGGCGTCATCGTCGACACACAGCGAGAGAGTGAGCTGCTTCTTGGACGTCGTGGGTTTCTTTTGTGTGGAGACTGACGCCCAGCTTGCCCGCCGTCGGTTAAATTCGGCGCGACGCGACCAAATGAACA
>JAADVC010000276.1:0-25765 GCA_023334575.1 Pythium volutum
CCCCCCCCCCCCCCCGCCCCATCCGATGGTACGCACCGCGACCCCCACGAGAAATGGCCTCGAGAGAAAGACACCGAGGATGACGAGGCTGATGGCAATGTTGCAGCCCCACAGCATCTCGTAGATAATGTACGTGCCTACAATTATGATAATCGTGTCAGTCGCGAAGTTCAATGCGACTAGACACAACGCAGCGACCGCAACGCAAGCGCACCATGGCCGTGGAACCGAGTGATCACGAGAAGCGCCTTGTACGCGATGAGGAAATAGCCAACGGACCTTCAGAAGAACGACACACGGATGAGCAAAATGTAGAGCAGAAAAGAACACTCTTTCTCAAAGTGGTGCCGCGTACGGATAGTAAAACGTCGTGTCTTTTGCATCGCCAATGAGCCACGTATCCAGTCGCAGCGCGAGCAGCAGCGCCACAGCAGCACCGGCAACTACATGGCAGACCACGCGCGGCAGGTCCTTCTCCGTGACCAGCACAGGCAGCGGTGCGCGCGGCGCGGCCTTGGCAGAGCTCCCCATTTGGACTGTCTCAAAATGATGGATGCTACGCAAAACACGTCATCGTGCAACCTTCGCACAACATTCAGACAACCTTCTATATTGTAGCCTGGGGCACTATTGCTGGCTCCCGCGGGATTTGGCTCGAAACTGCTTCTTGTAGGTCGCGAGGTCCATGCCGTTCGCAATGGTCGAGGCCTGTGCGAGCCCGCGATGGAGAAAGAGCCGCAATAACTCATTGACGTATTCTAGCAGCACGGGCAGTTCGTCCTGCTCGTCGGCGTTGAACCGCGCGAGCACAAACTTGTCCATGGCCGTGCCCGAGGGCGCGCCCGTCTTGCCCGCGGCAAACCACTCGGGTGCACCGACGCCAATCTTGAGACGCGCAAACCGTTCCGTGCCCACACACTTCATTATGTCCTTGATGCCGTTCTGGCCACCGGGCCCGCCCTTGGCCTTAAAGCGACACGTGCCAAACGGAAGCGACACGTCGTCCGTGAGCACGAGCAGTTCGTCCTGGCGATTAAGCGCCATGGCGTTCTTCTTAAGCCGCCACTTGTGGCTGTTCATGAACGTCTTGACTGCGACGCCCGAGCGGTTCATGTAGGTCGTTGGGTTGAGCAGTGCGACGTTGACGCTCGCGTGGGGTACGCCGTCTTCCAGTGTCTTGTCCTTGCGGCGCTGCGACGAGCGGCTAATGAGATCGTCGACACGGTATGTGTACGTCTCGTCCTCGACGTCCTGTTGGAACGGCAGAAGGAACCGCGCGGCGTCGCCGTGGTTATTGTCCTCGTGCTCGAGCGCAATCGTCTTGCCCTGCAAGTGCGGATGGATTCGGTCAGCTTTTCGTGGTGGTCGCCAACGACTACGAACTACACGCATTATACCAGCACGTCGTAAACGTATGTATCCAAAAAAATGGACCACGGCAGCGCTGCCAATATTGTGCCTACCAATATGGAATTAGAAGATCGTCAACGCACGAATTAAAACTTCCATATTCATCCACAACGCACCGTGTCTTGGCGTATTTGTCGCCGGGATTGCCCAGCCCGACCAGCAGTTTGCGCACATTCTCGTACTTTACCAGAGACTCGGACTTGTGCACCAGCGTCTCGGCACTCGTGGTGATACTCTCACTGTTGCTGATAGTGCTGCTGCTGCTACTACCGCTGCTGAAGCGCTCGAGCCGCAGCGCCGCGCCCGAGAGCGTCTTCAATCGCTTCCAGGCACCGATCATTTTTGTGCGAGCTCGTCACGGGTGTAACCGCTGTAACTGTTTGATGGCGTGGCCCACACAAAACGTACCCCTGACGTTGGTCTCATTTTTTGGGGTCTCATTCTTCTTCAGCATCAATTCATCTGGACCAGAATGGAGCGACGCGCACTGGCGGCGACGCTGCGTAATGCACGGCCATTTTTCCTCATCGCCGGACCTTGCGTGATCGAGTCAGAGGAGCTCGTGATGGACGTGGCCAAGCGGTACGTCAGCACGGCACGTACGTCGGAAGGAAAGGCAACACAATGTCCCAGCGTTGCATGGATACAGATTGGTGGAGGTGCAGCACGCGCTCCAGATTCCGGTCATTTTCAAGGCCAGCTTTGACAAGGCCAACCGCCAAGATCTCAATAGGTAATGCATTCTATAGCGCTGTGCAATAGTACATGATATGTGTGTGCTGACGTGAGACGTCTATGGTCAGTTTTCGCGGTCCAGGGCTCGAGCACGGTCTCGCGATCTTGCAGCGCGTCAAGCAAGCCACGGGGCTTCCGCTGCTCACCGACATCCACGAGACCCACCAAGTCGCGCCCGTCGCTCGCGTCGTCGACATTCTCCAGATCCCAGCGTTTCTGAGCCGCCAGACCGATCTGCTCGTTGCGGCCGCGCAGTCGGGTCGGCTCGTGAACCTGAAAAAGGGCCAAATGCTCTCGGCCGAGACCATGGTGCGCTCATGGTGATGCTGTGAGTCTGATTTAAATTCGCGAAAGTATCTGATGCGGTCTGAGCTGTAGCTTCTTGCCGCCAAGAAGGTCTCGGTTACGCAGGGCGATTCCGACTTGCTCTTGACGGAGCGAGGGACCATGCTGGGGTACGGCGACCTCGTGGTCGACGCGCGTAACCTTCCCAAGCTCCGCAAGTCCGGTGGGCTCGTCGTACAGGACGTAACCCACAGCGTGCAGCGGCCGAGCGGCCACGGACTCACAAACACGAGCGCAGGTGACCGCGACATGATCCCGACGATCGCACGCCTGGCTGCGGCTGTGGGCGTCGACGGCTTCTTCATGGAGACCCACCCCGACCCTGCAAATGCTCTGTGTGACGGGCCCAATATGATCCCGATCGAGCAGCTCCGCCCGCTCGTCGAAGAGCTCATGGATATCGCAAGGGCCTCCAAGGCACTGGGATAGAGAGATAATCGGTTTTTTGCCTCTCACGTATCGCGCAGACTCTCTTCGACCACGGGCACAGGGTGGTCTTGCTTCCACATTTTTTTCAGTACGCGATTGATCTTGCGGTTGAACCGGTCGGGCCGCGGCTCACGCGTCTTGGAACACATGGCCAAACGGCGACTGGGTTTCGGGATCTTGGGTTTGCGCGGCACTTTGCGCTGGTGTCGTTCCTGTGGTCGTTCTCCGTCTTGCTGCTGGATCTGCTCGAGCAGCTTTTCGCGCGTGTCGTAAAACTGTTGGACACTGGTGATGCGCTTGGCTTTGCCCACGAGCGCGTGGCGGTATTCCTGTGACAGCTCGTCGGTAAAGAAGCCCTTGCGGACCTCGTCGACTTTGGGCGGCACGATCTGCACGGACGCGTCGGCGTCGTCTTTCCGAGCAGCTTGCAGAATGTCGATTGATACGTGTGTACGCATGACATCGGCCAGGCTCGTGGTCGTGACGATCGCTCGCTTACGATGCGACAAGTCTGTCGCCTGCGCCACGACTGGAGAATTCTGTGGAGACAACGGGCGGGGCTCGCCTGCTTCATCGTTCGGTTGGCTCTGGTTTTTCTCGCTCATGATTCGCTGTGCGGCCGTTCGTAATGCCGACTGCCGTGGTGTACTCGTCCGAGTGATTGACGTCCGAGGCGTCGTCGGCCTCGCGACACTACTAGTAACATTAGTGGCTTGAAAGCCCCCCACGCTTCCGTCCATTATGGCGACCGTGGAAGTGTTGCGGTGGGACACTTTTTCGTGCAATTGGTTCACAAACGTGAGCGTGTTCTTGACGACAGTGGCGCGCGCGTTGATCCCTTCACTCGTGTGGCCACGGGTCGGTGTCTTGGTGCGTCGGCCGCCCGTTGGGGAGGGGGAGGACGACGATGCCGTCTTTTCTTTCTCGGCGTCGCGCTGCTTTTGCTTATCGGCCTGCTTCTGCTTGGATGCGACCAGTGACGGACACGCATAGTCGCCCGTAATGTGCTCGCGGCTGCCACACCAGCCACACATGCACTGGCCGTCCTGCATCATGGCCTTGGTCGAACTATAAAACAACAGACCAAAGTCAGTGTCCAGACATTCCCTACTGAATCCTGTACAGTACGAACAGTGTAATGTGGAGTCCTGGGTTGGCGAGCTCGAGCTTGAGCCGCGCTTGCCGCCAGGTTTCTCGTGCCTGCGCGAGCTGCCGGAAGCGCCGATGGGATTCGCGCACGTGGTCGAGGCCGTGCATGAAGAAGACTTCTCGCCACGTCTCTCGCTGAGATAAGGTCAACAACAAAAAAACAGTTCAGCAGATCCCTCACTAACAAGATCCGTCCATACACGTACATCCATGATGAGCACTTTGACGTCCGTGACTGCGAGCAGGTCCGTGTTGCTGGTCGGCTTGTTAAACACAATGGGGAATTCCCCACAAACGTCGTGCTCCTGGAACACATTGACTTCAAGCGCGACGCGTCGCCTTTGCTGCTGCCGCTTGCGGTCCACAACCGTAAGCTCTTCTTGGTACGTGATGCGCAACGCCGCGTCACTTTCGAGTGTCGTGCACTTGGCCACGTCGCCATTGTC
Source organism: Pythium volutum (assembly GCA_023334575.1). NCBI lineage: Eukaryota > Oomycota > Peronosporomycetes > Pythiales > Pythiaceae > Pythium > Pythium volutum. The sequence goes on from JAADVC010000276.1 coordinate 4,515, forward strand.
GTTGAGATGGTGCACAAGCGGAATGGTCTCTTGCACTATCCCCGAGTAAATGAAAAAGACCAGATTCGCTTCCGACGAGATCCGCGCGAGATGCGTATCGGCCGGGAACGTCATGTGGCGCAGCCGATTCGAGAGCCGCAGCAGTTCAGCATGGGGCCACTTTTCGAAAACGTACAGCGTCTCGAGAAACTCAACCTGTGTAAAGTCGAGCTGCGACGAGTTGGCAATGCGGATCAGCCGCTGGTACGCGGCGCGCTTGAGGCAAATGAACGACGTGGGCGAGTCACAAAAGATTGTACAGGACCGACGCGCTGTTGGGTCCATCACGGCCAGCTCGCCAAACGTACCACCGGCGCCAATGTGTTTGATGAACGTGCCGTACATGTCGGGCGTGATTTCCGCAGAAGAGCTGTCGCTGAGTCCGCTCATGGCACGCTGCTGGCGGAACCGCTCGTGCGGCCGCGGTGGCTCGTCGCTGTGCATTTGATTCGAACGGTGCGGTCCCGTATTGCCGTTGTGCGGTGCGAGAAGCGCGAGTTTCTTCTTGGTCTCGACGTATAGTGAGACGGAGCCGGCAATGATAATGAAAAAGACGTCGCCGTAATCACCCTGATAACAGACGACGCCCTTGGCCGGCAGCTCGAGCAGCGTCATTTCGCGGCAGATGGTCTTGCAAATGATCTCTTGCGCGCCTTGGAAGATTTTGATCGTGCTGCCGTTGCGCATGGCCCAGTCGTAAAGCGTATCAATGTCGGACGCGTCCCTGTTCTCGGGGAGGCGCTGTAAGATGCGGTGGATGTGGAGCGTCTCGTATTGGCGCTCGCGCGCGAGGTCATCTTCCTTGTGCTTTTGCACTTGCTCTTGGAGATCCGACAGGAACGACCGCCGCCGCGAGCCGCCCACGGCGTGGAGCTGCCGCGCCATGGTCCCTGTCCGCATAGGTTGGTCGACAGGTGGATGGATGGGAAACTCTTCACTGGTCGTATGTGCATCCTCCTTGACGCGCGGCAAGAGGTGGCGCGAACTCATATTTCCCCCACAAATGCGTGCGTACGCTGGCAGGGAAGCAGTGATTCGGGATCTACGCTCTATGAATAGCGAGCAAGGCGAAGCACCCGCACTTACAGCCACATCCACTATCCTCTTCAACTGATATCTCAATCCGGTTGGAGCTCATATAGGATCTGGCCCAGATCCTACATGAGCTCCAACCGGATTGAGATATCTGGGTGTCCAAGCAGCAGACACAAGCTCCAAATGTGCCGGAGCGATTTGCATTCTTCCCACATTCTTGTGGATCGCGTGCGAATGTAGCCATGTCCAATCCAACGTTGGTTATGTTGAAAAATGGGTCAATCTAACGTTGCATTGAGCAGCTCCCAGACTCCACTTCCATTGTGAGTGGACCTCGCCTCACTTTCTCAGTCGCGATCACCAGTTCCCCCGCAATCATACAGTATCATGTCGCTGTCGCTGGACAAGTCACCCGAGTCGGAGCTGCTGCGCTTTCTCGCACGTTTCTGCGGCGTCGCGACCGGATCGGCCGCGTCCGGTCCCGTGCGCGTGCGGCTCGCCAAGCACACGGAGCTCTACCAGCTCAACACGATCGCCAAGCACTTTGCGCGCCAGGCCGACCGCGAGGCCGAGCTCGTGGGCCACACCCCGCTCGAGAAGGCGCAGATTGCCATGTGGATGGACTTTGCGCAGGGAATTACGCGGTGCCCGCCGGTCGCCGCGCCGGCGCATTGGAAAGTGCTCGAGACGACGCTCCACAGCAAGACGTATTTCGCTGCGAACCGCGCGACGCTGGCCGACGCCGCGCTCTTTTGGGTGCTCCACGGCGCGGTCAAGGCGTTTACGGCCAAGCAGCGCAGCGAGTTTGCCAACTTGGTGCGCTGGTTTGACCAGATCCAGCACACGGTCGGCGTGCGTGGGTTTCGCGACCTCGAGCTCGTCGCGGTCCCCGCCGCGCAGTACGCGCTCACCGTCTAACGACAAGAAGCACCGGCGCGAGTAGGACGGGCAGAGAGAGAGAGAGCGCGAGTGAGTATGATACTAGTAGGAGGTAAATAGGCACAACAACAACGGAAGAGACGAACGGTTGATCTAGTGTGTCGCTTCCCTTTCTGCCTCTATGTAGTGGTATTTTTGAGGTGGCGCCGTTTCAATCCGTCGAAGCGAAGCGTCACATAGCATTTCCCCCACAGACGCTATCTCCTTCCACGCCACCACAATCACCATCATGCGCTCGCCCGTCACGTCGTCTGGTGCTTCCTCCACCTCAATGGAAGTTCGCTCGCCCGAGATGGAGACCGACGCGACGCCCCGCAAACCTTCAAACGATCCACCGTCGCGCGCGAGCCGCGTCGAGATTGTTTGGTCCACGCCGCCCATCGACGGCTCGGCGCCGAGCCCGCGCGGCGGCCACAGCGCATGTCTCGCCGACACGCAACTGCTCGTCTTTGGTGGCCACTACTTTGGCGGCCACGGCACGTTCGTGTACCTGAACGATCTCCATCGACTCGATCTCGAGTCGTCAACGTGGCACGAGATTACGTTTAATGACCGCGACGCGCTCGTGCCCACGCCACGGTACAACCACAGTGCAATCTTATTGAATGGCAATGCACGCATGGTTGTGTTTGGCGGCCGCGGCGCCGGCACGCACGTGTGTCGCGACATGCTCTATCTCGACTTGGCGAGCGTCACGTGGTGCCACGTGCAGTGGACGACCGACTGCCCCGCGGCGCGGTTTGCACACGGCGTCGCGTCCGTGGACGACCGCCACATGCTCGTGTTTGGCGGCTGGGACGGCAAGAAAAGCATGGGCGATCTCTGGGCGTTTGATTCGGGGACGTTTACGTGGCACAAGCCAACGTGCCGTGGCAAGCCTCCGACTCCAAGGCAGGACCACGCCATGGTCGCCGTCGCAAGCGATCTCGTGATGGTCTATGGCGGCTACTCGGTCATGGCTGATGCGTCGCTGCCCGTGTACAACAAGGACATGTATCTGCTGGATACCGAGACTTATACGTGGAGCCGCCCACAGCTCACGGGCGAGTATCCGCTGGGCACGTTTGGCCATACGCTGTGTCTCCATAATGAAGTGGCGTTTCTGCTCGGTGGGTGGTCGGGCACAGAGCGTACGCCTCTCTACATGGGCGACAGGCAAGTCAAAGAGCTCGTGAATATGCTCGCGCGCGAGGAGCGACTTGGGAGTGGCCACGAGACCAAGAGTTCCCGCAAAGAAAACACCATCAAGTTTAAACAGACGTCGTCCTATGTACGTGCACTGGACATTACGACCATGGAATGGTACGCAGTCACGTGCCATGGCGTGGCCGTCGCGAACCGGTACGGACACTCGACAACGCTCGTAGGCTCGCACTTGTTTCTCTTTGGCGGCTGGGACGGCAACCGCGCGCTGAACCAAGTCGTGGTCGGCGAGTTTTCCATCTGCTAATACTACTCGAAATGGCGTATCGTCCTAGTCCCTAGTATTTTAGTAACGCTTCGTGTATGAACACAATACCTGTAGTTACCCAGTCCCTTTTTCACAGTCTGGAGGAGGAGCTTGTCACTGGCCTACAGCTCTTTGTGCGTCGACCGTTTCTTGTCATGGCGGCCCCACGGGAACCCGACTTCGTCCAGCCGGTCCAGTTGCGACGCGTAAGATGGCGTTGGTCGCGTTGCCGAATATTTCGGACGTAATCGCCCAGCTCAAACCCCCATGTTTCAATCGGCCATCTCGCATCATCCTTTGAGACCACAAAATTCCGGGGCACGAGACAATTGCCATGCAATTCGCGATATTTGCGAAGTGCCGAAAGTCGCTGGTGCTCAAAGACGTACTCTTTCCAGTCCACGTACACGGGGAAACCAATGGCGTCAAGCGCCTTGAGCACGCCGCTGTGTTTGGCTCGACTCCTGGGGTCCACAACAAGCCGATGGAGCGTGGCGCCGAGTCTCGTCCCACGCGCCTTGACGGGATACGAGGGACGGTGCGGGTCGTCGTTGGTTTCTGTCGGAACCACAATACTGGATGGCATGATAAAGTGGCCGTGCTGTGCCTGGAGAGCTTGAAGGGCCGGTGCCAGCAACGGGGGTCGCTCGGCGAGAGGGAGTTCGTTGAGCGCCCACGACGCGCCCAAGTCCGCGAGCACATTTAGGCGTTTTTGCGTAAAGATGCGATGGCTGGATGTCCGAAATTTGCTACAATAGAGGCCGAGCTTGAACTCCCACGTCTCGATGGGCCATCGCGCATCACCCGTCGGCACGACAAAGGACCGTGGCACGAGACAATCGCCATACAATTCGCGATACTTGCGAAGCGCCGGGACCCGCTGGCGCTCGAAAATGTACTCGTCCCAATCCACGTCCACGGGGAAACCAATGGCGTCAAGCGACTGCAGCACACGCGCGAACTTGGGCCGGTTCTGGACGTTCACGAGCAGCCAATAGAGCGTCGTGCCAAGGGTCAGTCCGCGCGCCTCGACGGGATACGGGAAAAGATGCGGGTTGTCGTCCGAGTCGCCATCCTCGGAAGGGACTGTAAAACTGGTGAGCATGATAAAGTGGCCGTCGCGCATGGAACGCTTGGAGCGTCGCCGGCAAGAGCGCCGCGCGTTGCGCGTGCGAGAGCCGCTCCTTTTTCGCGGCGGCGTCGGCAGGCGATTGCGAGAGGCAATCACTGGTCGAGAACGCTGGGCGCGAAGCCAGAGCAACACGTGCGCACTGTGTCGGTCGATACAGCGCCGTGATGGGTGCGCACTGCAGTGGCCATCGCGTGCCACGGAGACGCAAGAGCGCCATGGAGCTCTTGGCCTCCCGTTTGAGAAGAGAAAAGTGATCACGGGATGTATCGTTTCTAAATGGCACACGCCGCAGATCTCCCACTCTATTGTCTATTCAAAGCGTTTGATGGCCTCCCGCACATTCTCTAAAAACGTCGCAACGGGCGTCGTGCCGTGGACTTGGTTGTCGCGCGTGCGTACATTGACTTCGCTTCGCTCCATTTCCTTGTCGCCGACCACGAGAATGTAATTGTATCCAGCGAGCTGCGCCTCGCGCACGCGCTTGTTGAGCGTCTTGGTCGAGTCCTGGACATCGACATAGAGCTTGCCCTCTTGCGACAGCGTCGCCGCGACCTCGGCGGCGTACGCCTTGTGGGCCTCAGCAATCGGAAGCACCGCGACTTGGCGTGGACTGAGCCAGAGCGGCCACTTGCCGGCCGTGTGTTCAATGAGGATCGCCATCATGCGTTCGATCGACCCGAGCACGGCACGGTGGATAATGATGGGCGTGTGGTCGCTCTTGCCGTCGGCTCCGTCATACGTTAACTCGAAATTCAGCGGCAGTTGGAAATCCAATTGGATCGTGCCGCACTGGTGCTTCCGCTTGAGCGCGTCCATGACGACAATGTCAATCTTGGGTCCGTAGAACGCGCCGTCGCCTTCGTTCACAGTCCACGGCTGCTTGAACTCGTCGAGCGCATCGCGGAGCTGCTGCTCGGCCGTGTCCCACACGGCGACATCGCCCATAAACTTGTCGGGCCGCGTCGAGAGCCGCAACTCGAACGTAAAGTCAAAGACACCATAGACGTGCTGTACGAACGCCAAGCACTCGGCAATCTCGTGCTGCACTTGGCTGGCCATGCAGAAAATGTGGGCGTCGTCCTGGTGGAACCGTCGCACGCGCGTGAGCCCCGTGAGTGCACCCGAGGCTTCATTGCGGTGCAGCGCCGAAAAGTCGGCGAGCCGCACGGGCAAATCCCGGTAGGAATACGTTTTCGACTCGCGAAACAAGATGCAATGGCCCGGGCAGTTCATGGGCTTGAGACCAAAATGGTCCGAGTCGGCGTCGGTCTCTTCATGGCCATGGGCGAGTGCGTGGAGCTGGGCGTGCGTGTGGTCGGCACACGTTGACGTGGATGCAGCAGTACCAGTCGTAATCCCTGGCGAGACCATGAACATGTCGTCGCTGTAGTTGGCCAAATGGCCCGAGATCTCCCACAATTCCTTCTTGAAAATGAGCGGCGTGATGACTTCGTCGTAGCCGCGGCGGCGGTACTCGTCGCGAATGAAATTTGCGAGCGTGTTGAACACGCGCGTGCCGTGCGGAAGGAAAAACGCCGAGCCAGGGCTCAGTGGGTGAAAGAGAAAGAGCTGCTGCTGCTTGCCAATGAGTCGGTGGTCGCGCTTCTTGGCCTCGTCTTGGAGATGCTGCCACTCGTTCAAGAGTGCGTTCGACGGAAACGAAATGCCGTACACGCGCTGCAACAAGTCACGGTCTTCCCAATGGGACGCACCGCATCGTGTAATCGCAAACGACGACAACAAACCTATGGACACCAAAAAAGAAAAGATTAGTATCAGATCCCTTGGGAGAAAGGTGTGTTTACATGGATGTGGGTCCACGTGTAGCTCATTTGCGAGCTCAGTGCGAGAGCCACGAGTTGTTCATGGACCTTGTTGTTGGTATAGGACACACTACGAGCCCAGCACACAACTCCCACAAAATCAGAAAGCGTGTGCATACAATAGGAGCTCGTGGAATCAAATGGTCCATGGAAATACAGAACCTTAGAGTTGAAGGACGTACCAGTATGAGGCACATGGGGGCCGCGGCAGAGATCGATCAGTGGGCCGCACCGGTACAGCGTCACGGGCTCGTCTGGTGGGATTTTGTCCAACATTTGCAGCTTAAAGTCCGAGTACTGGAACAGCTCCTTCGCAAACGCGCGCGTCACTTCGAGCCGTTCAAAGGGCTGCTTTTGCTTGACAATCTTTTTGATATAGGCGCTGAGCTCCGTAAAGTCGCTCTCCGAGACCGTGAGACTGTCCTCTAGAAACATCTCGTAAAAGAAGCCGCCTTCGCTGAGTGCCGGGCCGTCCGTGAGTCGGATTTTCTGCTGGAATTTGGTCTCGAGCGCCTGGCCCAGGACGTGGGCCGACGAGTGCCAAAAGACCTTTTTCCCGGCGTCGCTCGAAAAGCTACGGATCCACAACCACAACGTCAGCAATGGGGAGGATACTCTCTTGGTATTGTAGATCGTACTCGAGGAATTCGATCGCGCAGTCCTTGTCGAACGGGTGGCGCAGATCCAGCACGCGCTTGCTGTCGCCGTCGAGCTGCACCGCGAGCGCCTGCTGGGCGACCTTGGGCAGTCCCTGCTCCTGCATCTGGCGTAGGATATCGACGGCGGTTGTGGCGCCCGCAATGCCTTCAAACGTATGCGGCTTGTTGTCGATCTGCAGCGTGATGGCGATGCGTTTCGCGTCGGCACGCGACGGCGCAAGAGTCTGCTGCTGCTGCTGCAGTAGCTTTTCGTGTTCCCACTGCGAGAGGCGCCATTCCTGAATAGACGAGGGCGTCGATAGCCAGCGTTTGGATGACGCAATGTTGAGTGGCGACTGGCGAGATCCAAACCCCGTAGCGGAGACGCGCCGCAGCGTCGCGACCGCGCGCGGCGTGAGCAACCACATGAAGATTTTGTGTGTGTGTGGTGGTGATTGTGTGATGACCAGCAGCGTGTCCTAATCTAGGAGGGTATTTCCAAATATTTGGATAAGTAAAATTTACGATACAAAAGTAATATAACGGTTACACACAAACGCCATTTAGAAATGGCCGTGCGGATCCGTTCCCTTGGGCGAGAGCAGGTCGTCGGACGAGTCACCATCGTGGTCGTCGCTGCGCCTGTTGCTGATAGATGTAAGGTAATTGGACGGGTAAAGTGATTCCTGGTACGTGTGCTTGAGCTTGGAGAGCACGAGCAGGCCAACAAACGCCACGAGATGGGCAAACAGCAAACCGCCGTACCAGAGCGGCGCCCACGGCGTGTCGAGCTTGAGGAACGGATATGGCCAAAAGCCGTGCTTGATGGTACCGTGGACGCTCCACGCAAAGATGCAGTACGCCGTGGGCCACGCGACAATGAGCGGCAGCGCGTCAAATGAGACCGAGTGCTGCGTCGCCGAAAAGTCGATCTGGAGCAGCACGAGATTGATGGCGTGCTGGCAGTAGCTGACCCAATTGAGAATGGTCTCGGGATGGCCCGTCTTGTCGGCGTACGGATAGAGGATTGTCCAGACCACAACGCTGATGAGGATCGACGTCGTGAGACACACGTCCAGTACGAGATCGAGGCGATGCCAGCCGCGCCGTGATGCGCCCGCCAGTGTGTGGGTCCGCAGAAAGCTTGCGCTCTCGTCCAGTAGCGCCGCATAGTCGGCCGACTCGGCGGCCTCGTGCACGTAGATGGCATGGGTGCGCTTGGCGGCGAAGACAAAGTACACGCCCTGCAGGATAAAGTTCCACGACGTGTAAAACACCATACACTTGGCACGCGTACGGTAAATGTCGTAGAGCTGCACGACGACGTAAAAGAGCGTGACGGCAACACGGTATGCCAATAGCGATGGCAGCGTCCACCAGCCACGCGGCTGGATCAAAGGCGACAGCGCGAGGTACGTGTGGTGGTCGCCGCCCAGCACGAGCACGTCGCGGTTGACCTTGCGGTACATCATGTAGACCGAAGCTGCCATCGCACCAAAGATCTCGACGGTCACGACTGCCGTCTCCCATGTCGCTGCCTCGACTTGGAGCGCGAGCGCCTTCATTCTTCTCTCACTCTCTTTGCTTCTTTGGGCCAGGAAGGATCTTCTCTTTTTTTTGTCCAGCGCGTTGAAGCTCCTCATCTTTTCAGCGAATGAGAAGAATTTCTACATTTTGATTGGACATAAATATCGAACCAATGAATCGACGAGTAATGGTGAGTGATGGTCGATTGGGTACAAACCACCCGAGGAGCTCACGTCAAAAGCGTCAATGGGATCACAACCCAAAATCCGTCGGCCAAGCTCCTCCCAGAATGACCGACTTCTCGGCGCCGCTGATCGACATTGGCGCGAATCTCACGAACCGCCAGTTCCAACGGGACCTCCCGCAGGTGCTGCGTCGCGCCGGTGAGGCCGGACTCGAGGCGATCGTGCTCACGGGCACGGCCATGGCCGCGAGCCGCGACGCGCTCGCGCTCGCCAAGCGCCACCAGGCAACCGCCCAGGTCAAGCTGTTTTCGACCGTGGGAGTGCATCCGCATGACGCCAAGCACTTTGATGAGACGGAGACTGTCCACGAGATGCGCGCACTGATCCAGCAGCACCCGGGCGTCGTGTGTGCGGTCGGCGAGTGCGGTCTGGATTTCAACCGCGACTTTTCGCCGCGCGACAAGCAAGAGCGCGTATTCCGTGCCCAAGTCGAGCTGGCCTGTGAGCTGCAGTTGCCGCTTTTTCTCCACGAGCGCGAGGCCCACGACGTGTTTGTGCGCGTGCTCACGCCGTTCCGCGAGGCTGGGCGACTGCCGCCGGTCGTGGTCCACTGCTTCACGGGCAACGAGGCGGATCTGCAAACGTACGTAGCCATGGGCTTTTCCATTGGCATTACGGGATACATCTGCATGGATTCGCGCGGGTTGAAGCTGCGCACGTTTGTAGCACAAGTGCCATTGGACAAGCTGATGATTGAGACCGACGCGCCGTTCATGTACCCGTACGGCAACAACACGCGGTCGCGCTGCGAACCAAAAGATCTGCGCGCGGTTGTCCACACATTGGCGAGTTGCTACCGCACGACGCCGCAGGAAATCGCGCAGGCGACGACATGGAATGCAAAGCGATTCTTTGCGCTGGAAAAGTGCGAGGCGCTGCGAGGTGCGCCTGCCCAAAGCCACAAGAAAACGACTGCGGCAACGCCCAAGCCCAAGGCTCATAATGTCGAAGAAGCCAAGGCTGCCTCTATAGCTACGCCCGCCCCACCGACAATCTCGACAGAGGATGCAATCAATCTCGACGGCGGCAGTGGCGAGGGCGGCGGCCAAGTGATCCGCATTGGCATGGGTCTCGCTGCCGTGCTCCAGCAAAAGATCTGCATCAGCTCGATCCGTGCCGGCCGCAAGATCCCGGGACTCCGCAACCAGCACGTGCGCACCGTGCAGCTCGCGCAGCAGCTCTCCCAGGGTGCAGTAGACGGCGCGAGTATCGGCTCGTCTCAAGTCGTGTTTGACGCGCAGCAGAGCCAGCTCAAGGGAGGGGCCTTTGAAGCCGATTCTGAGACGGGCGGAAGTGTGACACTCATGGTCCAGGGTTCATTACCAGCCATGCTATTTGCCGCACACCCAACGACACTGACGCTGCGGGGCGGCACCCACGTCGGCTTTAGTCCGCCGGCCGACTTTATGGCGCTTCCGTTCACACAGCTTCTCAGCCGCATGGGCGTCCAAGGCATGACACTGGAGATGGTGACGCGAGGCTTCTTTCCTGGCGGCCGTGGCCACGTTCGCTTTACGGCGGCGCCGCTGGAAAAACCACTAGAGGCAATCGACGTGAGCGTGGTGTCAAACGAGATCACCAAGATTACGACCCGCGTCACCGTGTATGGAGAACAGGCAAGCGACGCTCTCGGTCAGGAATTCGTGGGCGCGCTGAAGCGCGGCATCAAGAAGCGACTTCACACCACGGCCGCCACAGCGTTTCAGTGGGAGGTCGCGGCAGAGGTGGCACCGGCCGCGCGTTCACGCGGTTTCCAACGCCACAAGAAACGTCCTGGCGACAAGAACCCTTCGGGTGGACCAAAGCCCGACCGCTCGCAGGTCTCAATCCTCATGGTCGTAGAGACGGCGAGCGGCGGGATCGTCACGGCCGACCGCACGGAAAAGGACACGCCCGAGTACGCGGCGACCAAGCTGCTCGATGTGGTCGTGCAGCATTTCGCGAATGACGTGTGCATGGACGAGCACCTTGCCGACAATGCGATCGTGTACATGGCGCTCGCGAGCGGCACGTCGCGTGTGCGTGTGCCCTGCAAGGCACACCGCACGTCGCAGCATTTGGAGACGGCACTGGATATCGCAGCGAAACTCACGCGTGCGACGTTTGAGTTGGAAGAGAATGCCCGCAATGCCGTCGTGACGGTCCACGGCGTGGGCTTTTTCCCGGCATCGACATAGAGATACTGTAGAAATTAACGATACCACGCGTGGTGATTAGCGGCAATGGGATTGGGATCTTTTTGGATGGCGGCTTTTTCACTGCAGTAGTTCATTCAGTGAATGAAGGCTCTGTGGATCGCCGTCCCTTGCCAAGGTCGCCTGAAGAGCCTTTATGATCGGTGCGTCTTTGACCAGGAAAATGACAGTGTTCTTGGGGAGCGTCATGTACACCGCCGTCGTATCCGATGCCATGGCGTCCACGATGCGAGTCGCAACTTGCCGCAGGGCCTCATAATCGTCCGTGATGACGTTGATCGCGATCACACCACCAGAACGGATCAGCTCTTGAATGTCGTTGAGAAACTTCTTGGTGAGCATGGACAGAGGAGGCGCAAGGATACTGTCGCCGGCGGAGCCGGCTTCCACATCAATAAACAACACATCATACTTTCCGTGGGTAGTCAGATCCACAAGCTGCCGGTTCACAAAGTTTTCGCCGTATTCTTCGTGAAGCGTCATCTTGGGGAGATCGTCTAGACCAAAGAATCGTCGTGCGATGTGATTGACGTGGGCATTCGGTTCCACCGCGTCCATGGTTTCGACGGAGTCGCCATGCGTATGGAAAATATACCGAACCAAAGAGCCTCCGCCCGAGCCCAGCACGCCAATCTTCCACGGCGTGGCCTTGCGAGAGACAAGCCAAGCGATCGCCTTGCTCATGGCTTGATGCACATCCAAGGCTAGCACACTGGGGTCGAGGGTCTCGCCATCGCTTGTCAAGTGGATCTCACTCTGCACGAGATGCAGTCGGTCGTTAAACACAAAGTATCGCGACGGCGGTGCGCCCTCGAGAAACGTGTCGAGCACCGTCACGTGGTCGTCTGTGTACACGACGCGGCGACGGAATTTCGTGTGGAGTTCCTGTGCGTATTCATCCACGAACGATGGATCGACGGCCTCCAGGTCACGCAGCATCTCGTGGAGTTCGTCGTACGTGTAGTTTTCGCCCGACCGATGGATCTGTCCACGCACACCCATCTTTAGCATACTGAATGCATGAGAGAACAATATAGAAATGCTACGCACGTCATAGACGATCGTGTCGGGCAAGACGTCCTGCAACTGGTAGGAGCCACCATCCCCATCGGAGCCAGTCGCGCTGGATGTGACCCCTTCGCAGTCGCGCGCCACGAGTCGCCAGTCGTAGTCGGAAATGAGATGCTGCGGCCACCACGGGAACGTGCGACACTGCGTGGGGCGCGCTGCGTATACAGAGACTGATTAGATTCTTATTCCCCCCACGACCACCTATAATCGGCATACAAACCTTGATAGACCGCACACTTGGTGCCCTTGAGGAAGATGCACTGCGCGTCGTCGTCCGTCTGCTTGATCCGCCACGTCGGCGCATCGCCCGGGGCGTCGCCACTGTGTTGGCTAGTCGCCTGTGTGAGATATGTCGCTTGAAGTTCGTCCGACGAGACGCGCAGCTCGCGCTGCAGCGCCGCCATTTCGCGGTCGTTGACGCGCACGCGGCCGCCTTTCCCCGTGCAGCACTTGCCGCATTGCGTGCATTTGAAATGGAACACGCGTGGCGCCTCACTGCTGCTGCCTTTGCCGTCAGCTTGGTGCTGCAGTCCACGCATGAACTGCGTCCCCACGAGTCGCGGCCGACGCCATCGCGGCGCGAGCATTGTCCCCCGACCACAGAAAATTGCGAGGAGCTCCCCTGGTGACTACTTCAGTAATAGGTTCGGAAAATATTCCTGGAACGGTAAATAATTAGAAAGCAAAAAAAAAGAAGGATCTTGACACAGCTTCGATTTTTTGGTCTTGAGAGAGCCCCGCGTCTTCAAGATCTTCAGGTTCGTGGGCACCACGACGAGCGACATGAAGTCCACAAGGATCGGCGACACGCCAATGTCCATCAGCGGCAACTCACCGACGGTTTGGGTTGTGATCGTCTCGTGTATCCTGTCGCTCTTCCTTGCGGTGGTTGCCTTTATTACCACCCAGAAGAAGCTGAAGAAGAAGAAGAAAAAACCGCACGGCCGCGCCTCAACCACGGATCACGCCGCTGTCCACGCGCCGCGGTTGCTTCCATCTACTCTTCCTGTCGTCCGAAACCTTGCGGAACTCGCATGGAACGCCAGCCGCTTCCACGACTGGATCACCGAATGCTGCGAATTTTTCCAGGGCGCGACATTTGCGATGGAGATGCCCTTACGGTTCAACCCCGTTTTTATATACACGCCCCAGGGCGTTGAAGACGTGCTCAAGACTCACTTTGACAGCATCCACAAGGGGCCACACATGAGTTCTAGCCTCTACGATGTGTTTGGCAACGGCATTTTCGCAGTGGACGGTCACCAGTGGATCCATCAGCGCAAGACCGCGAGCCATCTCTTCTCGACCAACGCCCTACGCGATGCACTTGGCGAGAGCGTTTTCAGCAACACGGCGGCGGTACTGCGCGTGCTGGAACACGCGTGCGAATCGGACGAAGCCATTGATGTCTACAAGCTCATGAACCGCTTTACGATCCAGGCGTTTGCTCAAATGGGATTCGGCGTGGATTTGAACTGCCTCGAGCGTAAAGACGACCACCCGTTTCAGCAGGCATTCGATAGTGCACAGCGCATTCTCACGCAGCGGTTCATACGGCCGTCGTGGCTGTGGAAGCTCCAGCGTGCGCTGGGCATTGGACTCGAAGGTCAGCTCAAGAGAGACGTCGATGTTATCGATACTACCGTGATGGAGATCATCACCCAGTCGCTGGAGCGTCGCCAGCTCCAGTGCCAGCAGAGCGAGGTGGTGAGAGGCGATATTATCTCGCTTTTTCTTGACCGCATCAACCAAGGATCCGATACAGGGGGCGAACCGTTTGACCCGACGTACCTGCGCGACGTGGTCGTGAATTTTCTGATTGCTGGACGCGACACGACGGCGCAGGCCATGTGCTGGTGCGTCTACAACCTCAGTTTGCACCCACATGTGGTCGAGCAAATACGAAAGGAACTGACGCGCGTGCTTCCGGAGTTGGCCAGTGGCCGTCGCTCACGTCCACTGACAGTAGAAGAGGTCCAGCAGCTCGTCTACCTCGAAGCCGCGCTCAAAGAAACCCTGCCGCTCCACCCGTCGGTACCAGTCATCCCTAAGACCGTGGTCACAGACACTGTACTGTCAGACGGAACGTTTCTCCCGGCGGGCACGGAGATCACAATCCCGACGTACGCCATGGGACGCATGGCGTTCATCTGGGGGCCCGACGCCGCACAATTCAAGCCCGAGCGATGGATCGACCCCACGACCGGGCGGATCGTGAGAGTGTCCGCCTACGAGTTTATCTCCTTCAACGCCGGACCACGTACGTGTCTCGGTATGCATTTGGCCATGGCCGAAATGAAAATGGTGCTCGCGACCATGCTCAGTCGGTTTACGATCGCCTTAGTGCCTGGACAGCATATCACGTACGATCGATCCATGACGCTTCCCGTCAAGGGCGCCATGCGAGCCCACGTCACACGCAGTTCCTCTAGGAGCGGATGAGAAAGGTCATTCACATTTTTTTCCATTATAAACTCACTCGGTTTTCGCAAAACTCCCTGTCCCCCTTTGGGCACGCTCACCCAACGACCTGCTCCATCGCGACCTGAAATTTCTGGAGTGCCTCGACCTCCACCAATTCACACTCCAATCGCTTCTGGAGGATGCCCAGAAACACGCGAATGCCGAGCGGCGTGACCTTGTCGTTGAAGTCCATGCCGTTCGTGTGGAGTGCACGGATCTTGGGCGAGTCGCGCTCTTCTTTCGTGCCCAAAAAGAAAAAGCAGCCTTTGCGCTGCTGCAAAAAGAAGGAAAAGTCTTCCGAGCCCGTGGCCGGCAGCCCGGCCTCGCTCACCAAAAGGCCAGTCTCAACGCCGACCTGCTGGACGAGCCGCGTCTCGTCGCTGTGGTTCTCCGTCACGGGGTACCCTTCTTTAAAGCGCACGTTTGCGGTCGCGCCAAATGCAAGGCAGGTCGCGTGGGCAATTTGCTCCATGCGGCGCTGGATCGTCTCGGTCACAGTAGGGGCAAAGTCGCGGATCGTGCCCGACAAGTGCACGTCCGACGGGATCACATTGTTGGTGTCGCCGCCGTGGAACTGCGTGACCGAGACCACGGCCGTGTCTGCGGGCGACAGCGAACGGCTCACGATCGACTGGAGCGCCGTCACAACGTGGGCGCCGACTAGGATCGGATCCACACCGGTATGCGGGGCCGAGCCGTGGCCGCCGACGCCCGTAATGTCGATCCAGAATTCAAACGCGTGGGAAAGCACGGGGCCCGACTTGACGTGCATGCTGTAGAGCGGGAACGGCGCATTGTGGAGACCGTACACTTCGTCCACATGCTCGAGCACGCCCTCGTCAATCATGGGCTTGGCGCCGCCGGGACTTTCCTCGGCGGGCTGGAACATGAACCGCACAAACGAGTCGGACGGAAGCAAGTGCGACTGGCGCACGACCAGCGCCAGCAGACCCAGCACGACTGTCATGTGGCCGTCGTGGCCACACATGTGGGCGGCCAACCCATCAACGTCTCCATCAATTTCTCCGTCTTGCGCATCGCCATCAGCTTCAGTGGTCGTCGTCGCCGCAGCGGCGCCGCCACCACAGTGCGAGCATGGTGGACTCGTGTATGTCTTGCGGCCCGTGCCATCTCCCTTGCCGCTCGTCGGTTTTTTATAAATCGAGCAGTACGGCAAGTGGTCGTTCGTCTCTTCGATCGGCAGTGCGTCCATGTCGGCACGGAACGCGAGCACCGGCATCGTGGGTTTGTTGTCGGCCGTGGGCGACACACTCATCGTCTTGTTGCCAACGCACACGTCAACGGCGAGCCCCGTGCCAGCGAGCGCGCGCACGTTCTCGCGTGGGATCTTGAGTACCTCTTCGCAAAAGCGCCGAAGGAACGCCTGCGTGCGAACCTCGTTGAAGCCCGTCTCGGGGAACCGATGGAGCGTACGCCGTACGTCCCGCAACACGCGCGCAAAGCCCAACCAGTCCACATCGGACGGTGTAGTGGTATGCTGAAGAAAGTCGTCCATGAATGGTGCGACCGTGCCGCAAAGCGCGTCGAGTCCGTGTGTCCATGGCGCGTCGACGTGCGGGTACAGACTGCTGACGCCCGAGGCTTGAGCGTCGTCGGGGTGCGTCACGCCGCGGAGCCGCTGGGCACGGATCTCGTCCGAGACGTTCTGTAGAACAACAGCGTCTCGCTTCTCCGTATCTTCTTGCTGCTTCATCGTCGTGGTTTCGCCTGTGGCGGCAGAAGGAGAAAAAAGAAGACGCCCCATCTTGGAGGTGAGCTTTTCCAAAGTTCAAGGTTGGCTCAGTCATCAAACATTTTACGTACTTAGCAGAATGTGCACTGTTCTAGTATTGCCGCATTTGAGTGACCATGCAGATAGTGCCATATATGGGTTCATCTGAAAATGACCGCCGAGAGGATTCCAAGGCAAGGTCAATGCACTGGCCAAAGAGATACAGCTCGCCTACTACAGACTCGAATCCAATGTCCTTCTTAAGTACTCACGCCTTGGTCACACGGGCCAGCATCGCGCCCTTGACCGGCAGCGTGAGCGAATTGCCGTACGTAATGTGCTGGCCGGGCACTAGCTCAACAGTCAAACGGCTGAGCACACTCGCGAGCACAATCTTCATCTCGACCATGGCCAAGTTCATGCCCAGGCACATGCGCGGACCGGCATTGAACGCCACAAACTTGAACGCCGACACACTGAGTAGTTTGCCCGTGGCGGCATCGATGAACCGCTCGGGCTTGAACTGCGCGGCGTCTGCACCCCATACAAACGCCATGCGCGCCATCGCATAGGTCGAGAGCGTGAGGACCGTGCCTCCCTGCATGAGCGTGCCGTCCGAGAACACGACGTCTTTGGTGATGGCCTTGGGCACGAGCGGCACGGGCGGGTGGAGACGCAGCGTCTCTTTAAGCACCGCCTCCAAGTACACGAGCTGCTGAACGTCATCCATCGTGGGCATGGCAGTCTGCTTGCCACTGGCAAAGTCGGGCAGCAACTTATGAATCTCTTGTCGAATCTTTTTGAGGACCTCGGGGTGTTGGCTCAGGTTATACAGACACCAGGTCATGGTCTGCGCGGTCGTGTCGCGTCCAGCGATCAGGAAATTCACAACGACATCCCGCAAGTACGTCACGTCCAGTGTCTCCCCTTTCAAACTGTCGAGAAAGAGCCCGACGATATTGACGGCGTCCTTGTCTCCATGCGTCGTGGTGTCGAGCTGTGCGCGTTTGGTAAGGGCTTGAGTGATGATATCCATCACGGTCGTGTCAATGGTCGCTATGTCTTTTTTGAGTTGGGCTTCGTTCCCAATATTTAGGAATCGTTGGAGTTTCCAAAACCACACGGGACGCTGGAAGCGGCCAGCGAGCACGCGCTGCGCACTGTCGAACGCGTGTTGGAACGGGTGGTCGTGGTCGCTTTCGAGGCAGTTCATGTCAAAGCCAAAGCCCATGTTCGCAAACGCTTCGATCGTGAACCGGCTCAGCAGTTGGAACACGTCAATGGTCTCACCCGAGTCACAGGCCTTGTGGAGGATGCGCTGCAGAATGACGGCGTAGTGGCGCATGCTCTCGGCCATGGTGACCCGTAATGCCTTGGCTGTAAAGAGACTGGTCGCGGTCTTGCGCTGGTGGAGCCACTCGGTGCCGTCTGCGGCAAAGATGCCGTGGCCGAGCACGTCGCGAAAGTTCTCTTGCTGCACGGGACCTTTCGGGACATTGTCAAAGTGGGTCTTGAGCGCGTCCTCGGCGAGCTCGGGCGTATAAATGACCGTGACCGGCACGCGACCGGGGATGCGGAACTGGAACGGACGGCCCTCGTACTGCTCGCCGAGCCGCGTGAACCAGTCATGGCGAGCGTCCTTGTGCTTTAGAACCTGAAGCAAGTTGCCCAGTATGGGTAGCCCGCCTGGAAGGACGATTGGCAAGCGAACTGCTTTGTTGCCAGATGCAGTATCTGAATCTGTGCGGCGAGTCGAGACGAACAGCCACGCAGCCGCAGGCAGGAAGGCGACAAGCGCACCGACCGCAGCGGCGGTGGCACGATGCTCCTCTGGGATGGCGTCGACGACGCGCCATGGCGACTGCAGAAACGCTGCGAGCACCATGGGAGCAGCGATCTTTGGGAACGGAGACTGGTGAGCCCACCGACAACTGATTTCCCGATGGAGTGGATTTTCTTTTTTTTGAGGTGGACATTTGGCCAATGGAACGGAAGGATTCGTCATTGGAAACGTGATGACGATTCGTCATCACGTTTCCAAGAGATGGCTACACACTTTCGGGGGATCGGTTTGCCTTGACGATCCGATCCAAGCGCTTCCAGTTCCCGCTGCCTTACTTGAACCGTGCAGAGGCAAAACACGGCACAGGACCACCCGCGATGAAACTAACCCCAGCCCATGCACATCGATGCAATGCACCGAGACGCTGCGGCTTCATCCATCTGTCCGCAGATCCCAAAAATCCGCACCGATGGTGTCGATCAGCACGCCCTTGCGTGGCGATACTCGCACATGCCGCATTCAAACTTCATGAAGCATTTGATACAAAGCCGTTAGAACCCCAGTGAGGGACTAATCCGTAGACAGCGCTAGATCGTCAGCATTTCCGCTGTCCCGTGTACATCGTCCATGTCACTCGTACCCGCAGACGAGAAAGATGGACTGATTTGGACGTGAATCCTGCACTGGGCTAGCCATGGGCCGTTTATAAGAGTGAATAAAGAGAAAGCACTATTTTTCGTTTTCGTGTTCTTGGTGGCCGTAAGAAGCTCAGCAACGTCTAGGCGTTACGTTGATCCAAAAGCGCCAAGCATCGCAGCGATCTCATGCTCGCCGTTCGCTCGCATTAACGAACGTGCAGTGACACCATCGTCGTTCGCGAGCGTGGGGTCGGCCCCAGCTTCGAGCAGAATGGCCACGCACCGTGCGTGACCGTGCAAGGCCGCGCACATCAGCGCTGTGATTCCAGGGATGTTCGCACCGTGGGCGAGCGACCCTGCATGGCGGGGTTCATAGACGTTGCCAACACCGCCGCGGAGCGCATCTCCCACAATTGGCGCCAAACTATCACTGGACGCTTCGAATATACCCATCGCATACCCGAGTAGTTGGCCGAGATCGCCAAGATTTGCCAAGTCTGCGGCAATCGTCAGAACTCCGTCGGTATCTTCCTCCATGCGATTCACAACCGCGCCGGCAGCAAGTAATTTGCTCACAATGACCACGTCGTTTTGCGCGCATGCCGCGAAGAGTACGGAATGTCCGCCGTTGACAGTGCTGTTCACGTTACCACCCGCTTCGAGCAGCAAATGCACGAGGGATACGTCGCCGAGAAGCACGGCTTCACCGAGCGGGCTACGGCCGTTTTTCCCCAAGGCATTCGGGTCGGCTCCACTAGCAAGCAACGCTGTGACGAGATCTCCATTGCCGTCCTTGCTGCACGCGAAATGCAACGCCGTATCGTCCAGCTCCGTCTTACTGTTGACGTTGGCCTTGGCGTTCAACAGCATTTGCACGATTTGTGCATGGCCTTCAAAAGCAGCTCTCATGAGCACCGTTGCCCGGATCCTGTAACTTCGTCAGGTTTGGCGTCAAATGTCAACAGTAGCTCGACCAGGTCGGCGTCGCCCATAATGACAGCAAGTCGAATTGGCCCAGCGCCGTTTGGATCCCATATGTCGGTGCGTGCGCCGGCCACAAGTATGGACTTCACAACGTCTGGGTAATAAGGCGACTCGGTACCTCTGTGACGCCAGCTCGCGAGTGCAAGTATAAGGGGAGGTATCATACCGTCGCCTGAGCTGTTCACGTCGGCACCACCAGCGAGGAGAGCGTCCACAAACGCTGAGTTGCCTCGTGCGCTGGCATTGTGTAGCGGAGTGAACCCTCTGCCGTTAGTGCGGTTCACGTCGATTCCGGCACTCAGCAGGAGCTTGACCCTCGCGACTGTGCCAGTTGCTGTGGTTGCATCCGCCAAGGCATCGTTGCCATTGTCGTCAACAAAATTGACGTCCGCGCCAGCCGAAAGCAACATGGGGACCACGTCTGGATCCTCAGCGGTCAACAAGGCGAAGCCGAGCGCTCGACCGGCAGGACGCACCGCTTTCGCTCCTTCCTCAATCAACTTGTTCATCACGCAAATCGATCGTGACATGGCCGCAACTGCGAGAAGGAGGGAGAGATTTCCATCAGGAGTGTAGCCGAACGTCGCACCACATGACAGAAGCACACCCATCGCGCCGACGCAATCGTGCTCGAGAGCATACGCAAGCGCGTTTCGTCTCGTCGCGTCCGCGAGCATGACCTTGGACAAGTACGCCGAGCGTGGCGACGGCGTTTTGTATCGCCGCGACCATGAGCGGCGTCTGCATGTCGCGGTTTGAGAGATCTACCGAGGCACCGGCGGCCAGAATCATCTCGACATAGTCGGTTGCGCGAAGCTTGGTCGCGAGTAGCAACGGCGTGTCGCCCGCACCGTCTGGCGCGTCGATGTCTTGAGCAGCACCCGCCGCGAGCAGCGCAGCGACCGCATCCTCAGCGTCATCGCGAATGGCTTGGTGTAGCGGGAACGGCGGCGCCGCGCGCGACGCGGAGGCGGCGTGAACGTCGGTCATGGTGTTCTTCTTTGCTTGGTGGATATCCTTTTCTGACGAAAATTGGGGGCGGGGAAATTTGCAGCCCTTCTTGTTTACGAAAACGAGTTGGAAACATACACTTTCGTGCAGAAAGAGGTAAATATGAACTGTTGGTGTGACCAAAACTTCCAAAACAGGGTGACAGGTTGATAAAATGTTGCGAAAATCAGCATTTTGTTTCCACCCTCTTCTGTATTTTGGCCGCGAAACGCCACTGATGTGACCAACACTCCTATTCATTCTTGGGAAATACCAAGAGCTGCGAATTCACAGAACAAGTGGAGAATTTGTATTAGAATATACGGAATACGCCCTTTTTTGATATGTCGAAGTTCCGACAGATCAGGAAATTTGTATGCAGAGTATTGGCCAATATTTGACCGATAGCATCTTTCTGTCCAATCATAGGCATCGAAAGATTTTTTTCCGTCCAATTGAATCACGTAATGGTGGCACGACACACTTCCGATCTCCTCCGACGTATTTTGTCGGATTGGAGAGGTAGTTTATATTATAGAGTATAATGAAAGCAAGTCAAGCGAGAAA
>JAADVC010000277.1:0-25757 GCA_023334575.1 Pythium volutum
CCGTGCTGGATTCGGACCGCATTTTGGTGCTGAGCGACGGTCGTGTCGCCGAGTTTGATTCTCCACGCGCGCTCGCTCAGGTGGAAGGCGGTGTTTTTCGCGAACTCGCAAAGGAAGGCGGCTACCTCTCGCAGCTGCTTGGCTAAACCGATTCGGCTTTCGGCAGAACCCTGGTCAGTGAGTTCTATTTCTCACTACCCGTAAACACCCGTTTAGATCTTCAAAGGGTACACCTAGATGCCACGCCTAAATTGACAATATAGAGTGTGAGCTTCTTCACCATGGAGCTACAGCGCGAAAGCTTTCGGCCGACACAATCGCTTAGCTGCTGCCGGTCGCTTGGTGTTTGACTCATGGAGGCTCCTAGTCGATCCAGGTCGAAACATTTTCGATTACCCTTGGCAGCTGTGGCCTTATAGCAGCAAGAGTTCCACGAAATCCACATGCACGACTACTAGCCCTTCTCCTGCTTGATCTGCTCATGCCTCCAGGAGAATGATCCTGGTCATCACACGACGGCTCGCCAACCGATAGAAAGACCGCGACAGTCCTCCTTAGACTCGTGGATGGACGTTAGCGGAATCCAATGCGATCAAACGATCGACGTCGCGCGTAGTGTACATGGTAAAGTATTCATCATTTTAAATCTTGCTCACGCACGCGCCGAGTTGTAGACCCCACGCTTCGGTCGGACATGGGGCTTGCCATGGAACAACTTTAAACGTCGCTGGGAATTAACTTGGCTTTCAACGTTCGCTTGTAGGTCTCCAAACACGGAATAATCTGCTTTATCATCATCGCTCTCATCAAATTTTTCCGTGTTTCGGATCTCACGCAATGTCCCCACGGGTGTGCAAAGGGTTTGTACCCCCCATGTCACAACCGGCCACTTGGGATCTTCGCGCGCGCGGCACCGTGAAGAACGGAAACACGACCGAGTAGCCGTAGATGCAGTGGAGTGTCACGAGTGGCCGACATGATCTGCTCGTTCCATGCCAAAACTTGTGATAGTATACGCGTCGCCGAGCAGGAACCCCATGTCGCAAGGACCCTGCGACCTCTGGGTGCACGGTCTTGGTGCACGGTCTTGGTCGCAAACTCGTGCAGCATGCGACGAAAGTTGATGCCGCCCAGCTCGGGCGACCCACGAAATCTCCAGTGGGTCGGTCACTCGCGCGGCCACACACGCACGAGGGCTTGGTCGACGACGAGTGGCCGTGGAGCGCGTCGTCAACCGAAGGCAACCTCAAAGTGGTACGGCACGACACTGTGGCCCGCTCTTGGTTTTTCCTCTCGGTCGGCGAATCTCGTTCCGGGGTCGTGGGTTTGCGCTCCGCCGCGTCGATTGGTATTGCCCTCCGCCAGTGCCGCGCGGACAGTCGAGACCCGCCGCCGCGACATGCTCATCCCGCAAGGAAGATACCTCTTACGGTTCGTTGACAGTACTGGCCAACCGGTCTCGAATCGATTTCGGCACCGGTGCTTCTGTGCACCTTCGTCCAAAAGTGCCGTCATGATATTCAGAGAGTGGTTACTAATAGTACTATCGGCTTTATAGTAGAGCTTGAGAGCTCCATCACCCTGGACCAAACCCATCGTCTGGAAACGACGACGGTAATCCACATGCGCCATGCTCTGTCGCCCGAGCGCAATATGTTGCCCGAGTGAGGAGCTCTTTCAAGTCAATATTCCACGACGTCGAGCCCTCAGCAGATCGGCCTGTTCATTGAGAAGGATTGCGGTTCTTGTGTCCGTCGGTTGCAAGTTCATTGAGAAACCACGGTATGTCAGATGGCATCCCGGCTCAGCGGAATGTGTTGGACACGCGTGCTGATGAAAAGCTCGCCACGATCAACTGGGTTATCGTGTTTTCTGAAAAGAAGTGGCTCACAGTCAGTTCAATCACTTGATCGCCCACTGATATCCGTCGGTTTTATGGTTGAGATGTCACTCGCTTGAAGGAGACAATGGCGAAACATTCCAGCAAGGGTCCGCACTGAGTTATCGAAAGTTCAAGGAAATCAGTATTTAGCAACTGCGCGCCGAGCTGTTTTGAAAAAAACGAAACACCGATTATTGAAGGTCGGTAAATTCCGTAGCGCGCTTATTCGCGAAACGGACTGTATTTGGGAAAGTGTGATTTTTGACGAGATATCTCTCCGGTCTTCAGTGATTGGCCATCTATGGATTTGCGAAAATTGACTTATGCCCTCAAGAGTACGCTTGTATGATACAACAGAGTACTGTGGAAGGCACCGGTCGATTCAGAAGTTTTGACGGTGATATAGCCTGTTTCGTGAGTGAAGGTCACACAACATTTGATCTCGGCCCTGTCCTTCCCGACTTTTGATCAGTAACGAATTTCCTCGATAGATCGACCGACCACGCCCAACCATGACTGTGGCACTGCCGACCGATGTGCTCTCCAAGATCTTCTCCTTTTTGGCCGAGCTATCGCTGACCGCGGCCGTCAACGGCGGCGATCTCGAGCTCGTGAAGCTGCTCGTGGCTGTCGACAAGTCCCAATACACAGCTCAGCATATGGACACGGCTGCGAGGTATGGCCACCTCGAAATCGTAAAGCTTCTCCACCGCGCGAGTCCTGCTGGCTGTACGAAGGCCGCAATGGACGCGGCGGCGACGCGCGGCCACTTAGAGGTCGTCCAGTTCTTGCACTTTAATCGAACGGAAGAATGCACGGGACCTGCGCCGTGTGAGGCACTGCGTCGCGGCCACTCCACTGTTGCGCGTTTCTTTCTCAAGCATTCGCCCACAAAAGTCCGAAACTGTATGCTGATCCATGCTGTCTATGGCGGCCGCCGAGATGTCATGAGCGATTTCCTGCAGTTGAGACCCTTGACCAAGACCGCGGCGGCCAAGGAAGCCGCTCTGCAACACGACCGATCCGCGAGCGAAACGATCGAAATCCTCAAACTCCTGTTCGAGATGGCGACTGATCGAACGCCATCGCAAGCACTCTATCACGCGGCACGGTTGGGGCAGTTGGAGACTGTCAAGTATTTGGTCGAGCAAGGCGAAGGCTTTGTGCGGAAAGCCATGGACGCGGCTGTCGGCTGCCGCCACGTCGAGATACTGCGCCACTTGCTGGAGGTTGCGCCCGTCGAGCTAGATACCGGCGTGCCAACGGCGTGGATCAACGAGGCTGCGATCCGCTACGATCTTGCGACGGTGACGTATCTTTGTGAGGAGTTCCCGGACGCGATATGCTCGTCCATTGTGCTTGCCACAGTGGCCGAAAGAGGCGATCTCGAGCTGATCAAATGTCTTCATCGCCCCGGTCGCACCGAGTCTTGCGGCGAAGCACTTCTCCGGGCTGCGGTCAACGGCTTTCTCGCCGTCGTGCAGTACTTGGTGTGCGACTGTGAGGATGTGCAGCTTGAAGTCGCGGCGGTGGCTTCGCTGGAGCATGGCCATTTTGACGTCACGAGATTTCTCGTCGAGTTTCGCATGGAGAGACAGGGGGCGGAGCGTGTGCGTAATGGCCACGTGAATAGCTACTTGACCGATATGGTCGAGATACTCGATCGTGTCTATCAGCACGGCCCGAACGAACGAACCGCCAAGGCTCTGGCGGTTGCTGCCCGGTTGGGGGACCTCGATGTGGTCCAATACCTCACCGAGAGAAGCATTGGTGATGTGAACCGCGTGACCATCGCGGCGATCAGCCACGGTCACCTCCCAGTCGTTCGATGCCTCATTGAATCCATTCCCGTCACACAGATCCAACGACGCGTACAAGTCAATAAGAGTTGGATGACTGAAGCCGCGCGGACCGACCACCTCGAGATCCTTGTCTATCTCCACGAGAATGTACCAGGGCTCGTGTGTCTCCCCGCGGCCATGGACCACGCTGCCTCGATGGGGTACTTGGATATTGTCCAATTTCTCCACACGAACCGTACAGAAGGCTGTACGACCAAGGCCATGGACGGCGCCGCGATGGGGAACCACTTTGAGATGGTGCGTTTTCTTCATGCGCACCGAACCGAAGGCTGCTCCAAGCGAGCGTTTGAAAAGTCGACCGAGCGAGGACTGACGGAGATGATCCAGTTACTGCTGGAGATCACGCCCAGCATGTGCAATGTGGACAAGTGCATCCAGCTAGCGAACGAAAAGGAGTTTGTCGAGACTGCTGCCGTGCTGGAAAAGTTCAAAACCACGATACCGGGAGCAGCAGAACAATTATTTTCAGTGTAAAGTATCCAATCGCAACATATATACTGTAATACCAACCTTTTGTATGGTTCATATCACACAAATCCACACGTCGCATTTTTCATCAGCCATGTATTCTTTCATACTGTACCAGATTAGATGGGGTTACATCGTCGAGTGCAACTGCTGTGAAGCCTTAGCGGTCACTACAAGTCTGCGTCGCCACGGACCCGTTTGTATCGACTTGTGGGGGGATTGCTGCACTAGCCATTGGCGAGGACTTGGCCATCTCGGTCAGCGGTGAAGCCGGTAGTGCACGCATGGCCGGCTCAAAAACGAGACGCCGCGGCACGGCACTCGTCGCAAACGCAAAGATAGTAGCCAACAAGCCTCGGTCCGTCAGGCAGCCAAGTGCTGATCCTATCGGCTGACGAGCCACGACACTGCAAAACGCTGCTGCACACGACGGACTCAGCGAGGTGTGGGCAAAGCGGTACTTGGCGTCGGTCAGTCGAAGCATGCGCATTGCGGTGGACGTCCAGTCGAGCGTATTCACGTATGCGAGTGACGGCCGAGACGAAACGACACGCGCTTTGTGCCAGTGCAGGTACATGAGCGCAGTGGCGCGACGCAGCACTTGCTCGAGCACGGCCTGGTTTGCTTGCAATTGGGTCAGAGGTGGATCCCCGACGCCATTGTCCACGCACAGGCGAAGCGCTTGAAGATTTCCAAGTGATAC
Source organism: Pythium volutum (assembly GCA_023334575.1). Lineage (NCBI taxonomy): Eukaryota > Oomycota > Peronosporomycetes > Pythiales > Pythiaceae > Pythium > Pythium volutum. The sequence continues at coordinate 4,916 of JAADVC010000277.1, forward strand.
GTTGAGGTGGTCGCGTGTGGGCACTGCGAACGACGCATGGTCAGCGTGCACACGCAACTCGAGCTGTTCGAGTCGTGTCTCGAATGGTGCGACGTGGTAGGTCGTGTCGCTCCACAGTTCCCCCGAGTGGTTCACGACCAGAGTCTTCACGAAGGGGCACGCGCAGAGAATCGCTTCCAACGTGGACGCTGCGACGTTGTGATACGAATGCATGTCGAGGAACGTCAGCGTTGGTCCAAGCGGCCGTAGCACGTGGAGCAAAGGCTCGGGCGGGCAGCTATACCTGCGTGAGAGGCGTAGCCCTGAGAGACTGCAGGGGGACGGCGAGTGCGCGCGCACACGGACAAGCGTGTTGGCACGAACCCATCCGAGTCCGTACGCCGGCACGACGACGGCGACCCACTTGCCCCACGACGCCGAGTCGAGAGAGGTGATGCCACACACATCGACTGTCACTGCACGGTCTGCCGATTTGCTTGGAGCGACAAACACTGTCCCGCGTGTCCCACTGGGCAAGAGCTCGGAGAGGACGTTGCGTGGCTTGACATGGACAACGGTCCCGGGCATTAGCTGGGCGCTGTAGTACGCATCGCTCGTAGGCGGCGTGCCGTCCAGAAGGGCGAGCAAGTTGTTGCCTCGTGCCATGGCGGTCAGCACGTACGTGCTATGGTCCGTCCATTCAAAACCCTTTAGCGTGAGCTGATGCCAGGAAGAGGACGCGGCGCGCGGGTGGAAAATCGCGTACGCGATCCACGGCAAGTCCATCTGCTCCAATGCTCTCGGTTGATTCATAGTTTCGGCGTCAATGCTGAATCGAGTGGGTCGACCGCGCAAACGGCAATGCCGACAGAAGTGCCTGAAAGACTGTGGCATCGGCATTGCGGCGCAAGAACGCCAACGACGTGACGTCCGCTTCTACAATGTGTCCGTCCATCCGTAGGAACGCGTGGATCCACTGGGCGGTTGTTTCTCTGGTCGCTTTGTTCCAAAGAGGATCCAACGTGAAAGGACCAATCGGTAATGGGGTGGTTCTTACAAGGTCGACAAATCCAGCAAACGGTTCGGCGCTGGCGAGCTGGACGACGCCATCAATATCGAACTTGGAGATTCGAAACGGGGGGCATGCTGTCGAGTCGTTCACACGTCTGACGAGGTCCGAGAGCGCGCGACTCTCAGCCTTCGGATATGGCTCAAACGGCACCTGCAGACAGACCTCGATCGACTGGGGAGGCTCGTTGACTTGGTACGTTTGAAGATGCGTTAAGACGGACGCCAATTGGGTGCTGACCTCGGCTGGGAGAGCAGACGCGTCGCTTGTAAACACCCGGGTAAGATCTCGGCATGGTATACTCGACGTATCCAGTTTGAACCGAGGAAAGGCGTGGCCCGCTTGGTCGAAAAAGCCGTGCGCATCGGTGACCATTGTGTCGACGGCAGTGGGACGAACACGGCCAACACCGGGGCGAACAAAGAAAGGAGTGTCGGCGGCGAACCGACGAGTGTCGTAGGGCGACCGCTGCTCACGGTCCTGCTGAAGCTCGCTGATGACGCGCTTCCAGAACACGCCGTTCTCGGATCCGCTGTACCCGGGACACGCTGCCAGCGCCGCCCACGAGACCACCACGGCGTGCATCACGGCCAGTCGCTGCTCATGACAATCCTCTTGGCTTACGCCTATTTGTCGCATGCACGGTTCGTCCAGTTGGACCCACGCGTAGCTCTTGATGATCGAATCGACGGGGCCGTCCGTGTCCACGACGAGCCGCACTTTGCCCTGCAGCTGTGCCTGCCACGTCATGGCGATGGCCCACGCGTCCGCGTCACACAGTCGTGGCCGCGCAGCAGCGACCATAGGCGGTGTGGTCTCCATGGCCTATGGCAAATTGGGATATGTGGGAAATGGGTATCTCTCATGATTAGGTGGGGAGTCGGTGGGTTCCACTGGGTGGTGATTTTGGTGGATATATCAACCAAGGTGAGACCAACACTCATAAAATATCCAGCGGCACAGCTGATATTGCACAAAAATATATCAGCCGTCACAGGAAGTTACGATGACGGCTGATACACTGTGTTACGGTCCGTAACCCAGGCTGCTTCCGCGGTGCTGTCGTCCACTCGAGAGTGTCCGTGTACCATACACTAGCGTTACGATTGAGCGTCGCACCAGTATCTTGCCAATGGAGGTGTGGGTGGATTCCCAACGCAGCGTCGACTCGAAGGCGAAGCACTCGGAGACGGAGAAGCAAGCCGCGTGGGCGCTTCGAACGAATCGTGGTCATGGTGCAAACAAAGCTCGAACTCTTCTAGACTCGTCTCGAATGGTAAAATACCGCCGTTCCACAGTTCGCCAGTGTGGCGCGATCAAGACTTTCAAACAGGGGCACGCACGGAGAATCGCTGCTATCGTCGACGCCGGCATATAGCTAAGCAGGCCTACATCCGCATCTGAGCTGAGGTACCAACGGACGAAGCATGTAAGGCTTGACGAAGACGGTGGATACGCGCGCACATTGAGAACCTTACGAGAGCGAACCCATCTGAGTCCGTACGCTGGAACGATGACTTGTACCCACTCGCTCCACGTCGCCGAATCGAGAGATGTGATGCCACACACGTCGACAGTTACGACCCACGTGGATGGATCGCTGAAAGCCACGTACAGGACTGCACGCTTCTTACGCGACAGCAGCCTATCGATCGTCCGAAGCGGCTTGCGATACACGTGCACTGTAGTACGAGTCACGTGGGCGGTGTGCCGTTTAGTACTGCGAGTAGGTTGTTGTCTCTTGCCATCGCGGTCAGCACGTGTGTAGTATTATGCTCCGTCAGCTTGAGATTCCATAGCTCGAGATGCCGCCACGACGACGACGACGCGCGAGGGTGAAAACTGGCGTACGCGATCCACGCAAGTCGGCCTGTTCAAACGCGCCGCCACCGCGTTCCATGTCTTTCGTGTCCAAGGCGATCGAGTGCGTCGCTCGCGCAAAGAGCATCGCCGACAGGAGTGCCTGGAAAACGGCGTCACTAGCGTAGCTTCGCCGAAGCGTGAACGACGTAACACTTGCTTGCACGCCGTGCCCGTCGATCAGCAGCAATGCGTGGATCCACGGGGAGACGGTATCGTCCACGCCACAGGGAGATGAGGCTCCACAAAAATGCGGCCAATGGGCAAAGGCACTGCCCTTACGAGCGCAAGAAATCCATCGGGTTTGGCGGTGCTGGTGAACCGAGCGATGCAGTAAAGGTCGAGCATGCAGATGTGAAACTGGGGACACGAAGCGCCTTTACGTGAGTCGTTCACGCGTTCCAAGATGGCGGCGAGTGTGCGACTGCCTGCGGCCATATTGGGGTAGTCGCAGTGCACTCGCACGCAGACAGCAATGCGTTGAGGAGGCGTGGTCACGCTTGCCCGCGTCTTGGTAGACGTGCCAAGACTTGCCAAGACGGATGTCAATTGGTCGTCGACTGTAGGAACGAGGTCTGGCCCATCAAAAGGTTAGCAAGTGGGCAAAGTCCTCGTCTAGTTTGGACGGCGTTTCTACCAGTAATCGAGGAAACTCGTGGCCGAGAAGATCAAAGAAGCCGCACGCATCCGTGACTGGTCCGGACGAATCACCTACCGTCTTCCATCGTCGGTGCAGACGCGGTCGCTATTCTTGAACTCCGTGGAGCGTTGTCATCACTCACTTCCAGGAGACGCTGTTCGCGGAGCCGCTGTACCCCGGAATCGCTACGAGCGCCGCCCACATGACCATTACGGCGCGCATCACGGACCGCATCTCCTGACGACGATGACGCTCTCGGTTTGTCGGCAACACTTGGCCTTGGTAGTCGCTGATGAGCACCCACGCGTTGCTCGTGATGATCAAATTGACGGGACCGTCCATGTCGACGATCGTCCACGCTTCCTCGTCGCGCGGTCGATGTTTATAAGTGGTGGCAGCGGTGGCCATGAGCGGCGTGCTCTCGTTCGCCACATCGTCCGCCATGGCGTGTCTTGGATCCACAGCACAGTACCGTGATACGCTCGTCGGGATGGACGCAAACGTACGAGTGACTGCAAGGACATGGGGGTCTCTGGCTCGACATTGAACCCAAGCACAAAAATCGCTTGGGTTTAGAATCGGTGGATTCGGTGGCAGACTCTCATACTGTATGACGATCAGTTGGTAATGCAAGTAGTCCACTTGATATGCCTGCCAATGCAAACAGCGCACCGTGGTCGCGCAGCGCAGTAGCACCGTTTGGCTGGATTGAGGTCTCGTTGGCACGCCTTCTGTCGAAGTGACCGAGGGCTTCCAAGCGACTCTCCGCGACTCGGTACTGCGAATGACTCGTGATTCGAGAGCAAACTCAATCTGAGCGCCTGGAGACGGCCTGGAGACTCATCACGCTCCGCACGATGTACGACTAACGTTATGCGGCGCGCCACATTACCCTCATGTGGCTCGCGACCAGCGGTTTCAGAAATGGGCGCAAGCGGAGGATCGCTGCCATTGTCAACGCGGTGATGTCAAGGGACGAGGCCATGCCGAGAAACGTGAGGGTGGCACCAAGCAGGAGCTGCGTGTCCAGCAATGTCTCAGATGGGTTGGCTGGTTTGCTCTTGGAGTCATACTCGTGCCTCCAAGAGAGCCGCAGTCCCGTGAGGCGTGATGGCGATGGCGAGTGGGCGAGCACGCGGATGAGCTTGCTGGCGCGAACCCATCCTAGCCCCCTGCGGAGACTTGTTATAGACAACGTAAAGCGTCATTCGACTTCCGCATTGAAACGGATTCGCGAATGTGCGATTTAGCTGGCGTTCGACAACCGTACCATGTGCGAGTTGCGCGCTGTACCGTGGCTCGAAGGGTCCCCATTACCAGGGCTGTGACGTGGGCAATAAGTCTGCTAAGGGTTAAAGGACTGCAACGACAGGTGCGTGAGCTTAAACCACCATGGCAACCAACTACCATAAATCATGCTGCCTCCGTGGGGGATTCGAATTTCTGACGTTACACCAAAACGGGGATGGACTGCACGGCGATGGGAGAGTACTTTGAGGTATTTTGATACCTCAAAGTACTCTCCCATCGCCGTGCATTAAATAGTATGTACGACAGAGCGATGTCCAACCGAGATGGTCCAGACGCTACGTACTGGGGTGGTGCCAAGCACGTGCCATGTGGGCAACTGCATCCAACGGGCTGAAAAAAAAACAAGCACGACTTCCGGGTGCCCTGAACCTTAATGATGGCATGCAACTGCATACGGTAGTGTTGCACTGAAGTAAGTGATAAACCCAGCAACTTTCAAGCTTCTTCTAGTGGGATGATGTTAATGGGCAAGACGCTGCAGAACAATGGTGCAAAAGCTGAAACCGCCAGAAGTGTAAAGTCGAATAAGATATCAGATCGCCACTTCACATGTCGCAATCGCCGCTAATTGGCTAAAAACCCAGAGGGACAAAGATCGAGGAGCTCTTCAAATCTTTGTCCCTGACGAAGTGCTGGCGGCCGATGCCGGCGGCCTGCACTTTACAATAGGGGACCAGATCAACGCATCGTCACACACAATGGGGACGGTATTCACAATGTTTGCACCGGACGCGATCGTCACGGACGACAAGATGCCAGCACCACTGAGCGAGGACGACGCGTGGGCAATCGCAATGACGTGGCAGCCGCAGCTGCAGGGGAAAGTACGGCTCGTTGTGGACCGAGACGGACCCGTTTGCACGATTCGAGAGAGCTACGCGTGGGTGCGACTGGATGAGCCGCGTGCGCTGTCCGTTGATCAAGACGAGCCGAGCCGTCGCACAGAAGTCGTGTCGATCGCGCGCGCTGTCATGCTCTCGTGGGCGGGGCTCGCAGCGTGTCCCGGGTTCAGCGGATCCGAGAACCCCGCATTCTGGAAGCGCGTGATCAGTACACTCCAGGAACCCGTCCGCGACCAATACGGCTATGTTGCCTCTCGTGATCGTCCCGAGCAAGTCACGGACGCCAACGGCTTCTTTGATCTCCCCGGCCACGTGTTTCCTCGGTTCATGGTGGACCTTCCGCTCGTGTTTGACGAAGCAAGCGACGGATTCTTTGCGCCCGCTCTCGCGCCGGCCGTAAACACCACACTACAGTCCCTACTCGATCGCCTCGGTCTGTATACGCGCGCTCGGTCTCCTCTACCCATTGATATTGGCCTGTCTATGCCCAAGCTTTTTGTCGACCCTGCGGAGAAATACGATCTTTTCAAGCTGGGACGGGCCGTGAAGAAGGCATCACGAGGCCGCCGTTTCCGTATTTGCCAGATCCAGGTCCGGAGTCGAGTGGTCATTTCGTCCGAGACGAGATTGAATGCTATGCTCCAGTTTCTTCACGAAGCTCCAGTCGCGCTCGACCACATTGACTTGGTGCCGCGTGTGGCCAACGTCTCGCCAACGAACCGAGCCAAGCTGCTGCAGTCGCTTCTTCGTCTCGATGGGACTAGTGTCGGCGCCACGGTCACGTCGTTTCGCTTCTCACGTAAGTACATGGACGACGCGACCTACCAGGCTCTGATGGCGGCACTTCCGTTCGCTACATCGACCCACTCGCTTGCGTTCGGCATGGAGTCGGTGCGGCGTGAAGAGCTGTTTGAAAAGGTCGATCTGCCGTGGCTCGCGTACGCGATCTTCCATCCGCGCGCCGCGTCGTCGTCGTGGCGGCATTTAGAACTGGACGTGCTGCCGCTGACGCCACACAGTGCGTACGTGCTGACAGCCATGGCGCGAGGCAACAATCTACTGGCGCTACTGAACGGAACCCGGCCGGATTGCGACGCGTACCACACCGCCACGGTTGTGAGTGGGACAGTGGTTCAGCTTGCACCGAGTCCCAGTAGCGAGGTGCTCGTCGAGGTTCTGCTCGAGGGAATGGAGGTCGATCTGTGTGGCATCTCGTCGCTGGATCGGGTGACATGGGGCGAGTGGGTCGCCGTTGTTGCCCCCGCGTACGGACTCGGATACGTTCGTGCCAGTGAGCTCCAGAACGAGCAAGCCCACGCTTCGGCTCCTCCAAGTCTCACGGGCCTGCGACTTCAGGGCAAGCGCAAGACCGGTATCGACTCGCACAGTGCCCCCATGGTCAATCTGCTCCATCTGTTGCCGTCGCTTGGCGCGTCGCTGTCGTACCTGAACATCGCCTTGGACGAAACGGTCGAAGTTCGAACATTGCGGGAGATCTTGCGTCTCTGTCCGCAACTGCGTGTGCTCGTCGCGAGTCACGCCGGTGAGTTGTGGAGCGAACCGCTCGAAAAGGGGATCGTGCCATACGCGACGCCGTTGGAAGAGCTCGAACTCGTCGTTCCGTCCAACCGCTGGTGGCTGGCGACGCCCACGCGCGACTGCATTGCCGCGTCGCTTCGCACTGTACAAGCGCTTCGCATTCGCGTGGATACGAGGAGGAGCGGCCAGCTCTTTGCAAACAGAGCCGTGCTCGAGCAATTGCTCACCCACGCGTCATTGCTGCGGTTCGTGCACTGGCAAATCCCCAGTCGCGTGACACCGTTCGCGACAGTGCCGCTGGATCAGCTCAAGCTCTCGAATGCAAAGTATCTCCATGCACAGTTGCCGCTCAGCCCGGCATGCGCGATCGCGTTTCTCAGTGTCGTTACTCGGGCACATCAACGTGGTGCCTCGGCGCTGGGGGAGCTCATGGACCGAGGCGTGTTGACAATCATTTTCCAATTTGCGACGACGCCCATGCGGCGAGCCATTCACTTGGAAGAGCTGGACGATACGACCGTGGTGACGAGCTGCTATTGATGAGATCTGTCGTTTTGTTTTAGCGATGAAAATACAGTCCGATAATGCTATAGGGTACCGCTGTACCCATCTCTGGTTGCTGAATCAATGGCGACCCGCGCTTGGGTTGAACTTGAAGGTGCACTCGAAAAGATCTCGCAATCTCACGTATTTTTCATTCAAGAAGTGCGAGTTGCTGAAAGCTTTCATCTACCATCACTCATGGTGCCAATCGGGTCATCCTGGTCATGAAATATGAGTAGCTCACCTCAGAACCCAATACACTTTATAAGGCGGCACCACTATGGACACGACGCTGCCACTCGACGAAGTCTCCCGAGTCTTTTCGTTTCTCCCAGACATGACGCTGGCCGCTGCGGTCGCTGCTGGCAATGTCGATCTCGTCAAGCTGCTGGTCGCTGTCGACAAGTCGCAGTGCACCGCGCAGCACATGGACGATGCGGCGTGGCGTGGTCATTTCGAAATCATCCAGTTCCTCCATGATGCGAGCCCCGCTGGCTGTACGAAAACGGCGATGAATGGTGCCGCTCGATGCGGCCATTTGGAGATTGTCCAGTTCCTCCACGTTCACTACCCCGAAGTAGAGACGACCCATGCCGCGTCGCAAGCCGTGTGTTACGGCCACCCTGCGGTCGCACGCTTTTTGATCCAGCATCGCTTCTTGGAAATTGAGCCGTGCGTGCTGCGCTTCGCCGCGTACTATAACCAGCTTGAGGTCATTGCTGATTACCTGGATCTGAACCCGTCCGCCTCGACGACCGAGGCAAAGTATACCGCCGTGGTGGGCGACAAGCCCGCTCGTGACACGATCCAAATCCTCAAGCTGCTGTACGAGAAGGGCGAGGACAAGACGCCATCCCAGGCTCTCAGATACGCGGCCGAGATGGGGCGCGTGGATCTGGTCCAGTATCTCGTGACGCAAGGCGAAGGCTTTGTGCGAGACGCCATGGCTGCCGCCGTCGCGAACCGCCATCTCGCTGTTCTTCAACATTTGCTCCAATTTGCAACGGCCGAGCTGGATGACAGCATTGCGGCCACGTGGGTAGATACAGCAGCGACCAATGGCGATCTTGCCATGGTCTCCTACCTTCGCGACAAGTTCCCTGAGGCCGTGTGCTCGGCAGCAGTATTCGTAAGCGCCGCCGAACGAGGACAGCTTGCAATGGCAAAGATTCTCCACCGTGCTGGTCGTACAGACACCTGTGGTGTGGCGATCCGCCGCGCAGCAAGCCATCATCATTTTGAGGTCGTCAAGTTTCTCGCGCCCGACTGCGAGGATGCTCAGCTCCAAGAAGCTGCAGTGGCTGCGCTCGAGAATGGTCATTTTGAGATCACCAAGTATCTCGTCGTGTTTCGTATGGGGAGAGACAAGGGGACGGAGCGCGGATACAGCGACCGACCGAGCTGCTATCTGTGTGAGATGTACGTGATTCTCAATCGTGTGTATCGACACGGCGCGAACGAGCGATCGGCCAAGGCATTGGCTGCTGCAGCTGGAGTTGGAGACCTCGACGTGGTGACGTATTTAGCTGAGCGAAACATTGGCGATTTGCAGCACGCAGTGATGAGAGCGATCGGTAGTCACCACCTCCACGTCGTCAAGTACCTTCTCGAATCCACGAGCGTCGTGCGTAACCAGCGCATATCACAACTCAACTGGTTGGGGGAAGCTGCACGAACCGGCCACCTCGAGATCCTTGTCTATCTCCAGGAGAATGTACCTGGGCTTGTGTGTCAACCCAGTGCCATGGACCATGCTGCCGCGATGGGGTACTTGGATGTGGTCCAATTTCTCCACATGCACCGGTCGGAAGGCTGTACGACCAAGGCCATGGACGGCGCCGCGATGGGGAACCACTTTGAGATGGTACGTTTTCTTCGTGCGCACCGAACCGAAGGCTGTTCGAAGCGAGCGTTTGAGAAGTCGGCGGAACGAGGACTGACCGACATGGTCAAGGTGCTGCTGGAGATTGCACCTAGCAAGTGCAATGTCGACAAGTGCATTAGCCTCGCAGGCAGAAATGGATTTGCCAAGACGATCGCCGTGCTGGAGGAGTTCGTGCGCGCCTGTGTGTGAAACTAAATATGGGAATAGAACCCGCTAGCACGTTATCCAGCTAGCTTCAGCCACCGCCATGCTGGAGGACGACGTGTGTTCTACTCGCTACCCGTACAACAATCCGAATTGAATGCAAGTGCTTTCCGACCGAGTGGATCGAGCTCGCGAACGGCAACGGTGCAAGCACGTTGCTAGAAGCAGCTGTACGTCTCTAAAAAATCTCATCTGGATTTCACACGTCGCAGATATATCCTATTGGTTAAAAACGTGATGAGACAAAGATGAGAAGCTCCTAAAAATTTTTGAGCATCCCGTGAACTTCCCAACCCGTCGTCGCATCATGAACATGGAGAGCAGGCCGCGCGCAACTCACGCCGCGTCGGCCGCCGTCGCCGCTGCTATTGATACTGATAAGCCGGGGCAACTGAGTGAAGAGGACGCCTGGGAGATCGCAATGACGTGGCAGCCCCAACTACAGTGCAAAGTGCGACTCCTTGTGGACCACGACGGCCCGATTCGCTCGATCCTAAAGAGCTACGCGTGGGTGCGTCTGGACAAGCCGCGTCCGCTGACGATAGAACTAGATGGGGAGAGCCGACATCGAGAAGCGGTATCGATCACGCGCGCCGTGATGCTCTCGTGGGTGGCGCTCGCAGCGTGTCCAGGCTTCCGCGGATCCGAGAACGGCACGTTCTGGAAGCGCGTCATCAGTACGCTCCAGGGACAAGCCACTGATCAAACGGCTTACAACGCCATTCGTGATCCACTGGAGCCAGTCACCGACGCTTACGGGTTCTTTGATCTCCCCGGCCACGTGTTTCCTCGGTTCATGGTGGACATTACGCTCGTGTTTGACGAGGCGTCCGGCAAATTCTTCCCACCGAGTCTCTCGCCCGATATTGACGCAACACTGCAGCTTCTGCTCGCGCGCATCGCTTCGTACGCGTGCACTACGCCTCCTCAAACGATCGACCTGGGCCTCTATATGCCCAAGCTCGACATTGCGGATGCGAAGCTCGACCTCGCCTCCATCGTACGCGCCGTGGACGCGTCCTGCGGTCGCCATTTCCATATTTGCCATATGCAGGTTCGACGGCTCGTGGTCGTGTTCTCGGCGCATCGGATGAACGCCATTCTCCGATTTTTCCACCACGTGTCCGTCGCGCTCGGCCACTTTCACTTGGTACCTCTCATGGACAACTCATCATCGGCAGATCGAGCCAAATTGGCCCAGGCGTTGCTCCGACTCGACGGCAGCAGTGTCCGCGCCTGCGTCACATCGTTTCGATTATCACGGGACTATATGGACGACGCCATGTTCCAGGCACTCATGTCGGCGCTGCCGTTCGCACGGTCCGCGCACTCGCTTAGCCTGGGCATGGGATCCGCAAGGCGCGAGGAAATGTTTGAGCGGGTCGATCTGCCGTGGCTCGCGTTCGCGATCTTCCACCCGCATGCCGCGTCTTCGTCGTGGCGGCATCTGGAATTAGATGTACTTCAATTGACGCCACATAGTACTACGTGCTAGCGGCGATGGCGCGCGGCAACAATCTGTTGGCGCTGATCAATGGAACCCGACCAGTGTGTGATGCGTACCTTCGCGCCGAGATTATGGATGGGGCCCTTATCCACCTTGAACCGAATCCAGCCAGCTCGGTACTGATGAAAGTCTCGCTGGCGGGCATGATAGTCGACGTGTGTGGCATCGCATCGCTAGATCGCGCGACCTGGAGCGAGTGGGTCGCGGTCGTTGTCCCAGCTTACGGACTCGGATGGGTGCGCTCTACCCAGCTCTCTAACGAGCACGCCCTTGCCCCCGCTTCATCCCATCTCACTGGACTGCGTCTGTGTCGCAAGAAGACCAGGAATGCAAACGTTCGAAACGCCCCCGCCGAGAATGTGCTTCACCTATTGCCACCGCTGGGACCGTCGCTGGCGTACCTCAACGTCACCTTGGACAAGAGCGTGGCGCCACTCACGCTGAGCCGAATCCTTGCTCTCTGTTCGTCCTTGCAAGTGCTCGTCGTGAAACACGCTGGTAAACTGTGGAGCGAACCACCCCCAGATGGGGTTGCACCGCTCGACACGCGACTCGAAGAACTCGAACTCATTGTCCGGTCGACTCACTCGTATGTGGAAATGCCCACATGCGACCACATTGCAGCGTCGCTCCGGAATGTGCGTGCGCTTCGAATACGTCTACGGACACGGACAGGGAACCAATTGGAGGCAAGTCAATCCGCGCTCGAGCAAGTGCTGTACAATGCTGTAGCGCTGCGGTACTTGCACTGGCAGCGACCCGGTCAGTCGCTGTTGTACGGACCGCGTCGTGGTGCGACACAGACGGCGTTAGAGAAACTCCATCTCACCGATCCCAAGTATCTCTATGCGCAGTTACCGATAAGCACAGCACGCGTGATCGCGTTTCTAAGTGTGATCACCCACGCGAGCCAGCTTGGCGTGTCTGCTTTGGGGGAACTCGTGGACCGAGGCGTGCTCATGATCATCTTCCAGTTTGCGACGACTCCAATGCGGCGATCCATCTATATTGAAGAGTCCGAAGCAACAGTGGGGGATGCCTTCGTAGTGAACCACGAGTAGCTCTGGAGATCAGCAGGGGTCGTGCGTTGACGCACGGTGGGGTGGGTTATATCCGATGGTGCTATCATCGTTGTGGCATGATACAGTTCCTGTCCGATCCTCACACTTATGGAGTCGTGAGTTCCAACATCCCATACACAGGTATCACAAACAAATCGAAGAGAACGACCAGATAGCGTCACACAAACATAATAGACCACCATGGGGGTCAAATATATCAGCTTGCCAGCTCACACGTCACATATCTCTGCAGACCTCCGTGATTGGGTGAAAAAGAGCGGATACAAAGATGAGAAGCTCCACTTCCGCCCATCTCCCCCTCCCTACATCTCTTTTCGTGGGAAATCTTCACCATGGAGATGGAGAGCACGATGATCACCACAGACGCCGTCACCGCTGATCACGCCGCACCGGCGCGACTGAGTGAAGACGAATCGTGGGATATCGCAATGACGTGGCAGCCGCAACTACAGGGCAAGGTGCGCCTCGTCGTCGACCGCGACGGACCCATCCGATCAATTCTGAAGAGCTATGCATAGGTGCATCTGGACAAGCCGCGTGCGCTGTCGGCAAATCAAGATGGCGATGCAGCCCAGCGAGAAATAGCGTCCATCGTACACGCTGTCATGCTCTCCTGGGCGACGCTCGCAGCGTGCCCAGGCTACAGCGGGTCCGAGAACGGTGCGTTTTGGAAGCGCGTGGGCAGTACTCTCCAAGAACGGCCTGGGCGTGAGGCGAGATCGTGCCACGGATGCTCATGGTTACTTCAATCTCCCCGGTCGCGTGTTTCCTCGGTTTGTGGTGGACATTGCGCTCGCGTTGGACCCCCAGTGTGGCATATTCTTTCCGTCGGGGCTCACCCCTGACGTCGACGCTGCGCTGCAGTCCCTCCTTGAACGTCTCGGTCCATACGCATTGGAACCCCTCAAGTTATCGACGTGGGGCTCGCCATATCCACGTTCTCTATCGACGGCTCGAAATATGCCCTCCCCGCACTCGTCGGCGCCGTGAAGGCTACCCACAGAAGCCGGTTTAATATTTGCCAGATCCAGTTTCTATACACTTCGCTCGAGTTCTCAACGATGACGATGGACGCAATTTGCCAGTTTTTCCAGAACGTGCCCCTCCCGCTCGGCCACCTTCATTTGGTACCTCGCATCAACAACGCATCGCCAGAGGACAGGGCGAGATTGCCTCAAACGTTTCTCCGACTAGATGGAAGTGGCGTCCGTACCACGGCCACGTCGTTTCTCTTCACTCGGATCTGCATGGACGACGCCACGTTCCAAGCACTTATGTCGGCGCTGCCGTTTGCCACATCCGTCCACACACTTGCTTTCGGCATGGGGTCTACACTGCGTGAGCGACTGTTTGAGCAAGTCGATCTGCCCTGGATCGCGTACGCGATCTTCCACCCGCACGCGGCGTCGTCGTCGTGGCGGCATTTGGAATTGGATGCACTGCCGCTGACACCACGCAGTACCGACATCTTGAATGCCATGGCGCGCGGCAACAACTTGCTGGCGTTGCTGAATGGGAACCCACCTGATAGTGATACATACTTGAGCGCCGAGGTTTTGGGTGAGACCCTCATCCACCTTGGCCCGAACCAAGAGAGTGCAGTACTATTTGAGGTTCCGTCCACGGGCACCACAGTCGACGTGTGCAGTATCACGTCGCTCGACCGTATGACATGGAGCGACTGGGTTGCCGTCATTGTTCCCGCGTACGGTCTCGGGTGGGTACCCGCAGGTGAGCTCCATAACGAGCGAGCCCATGCCCCGGCCGCACCAAGTCTCACTGGACTACGTGTTCGGCGTGAGCTTGTCATGGGTCAAAACGTTCGACACGCTACCGAAGAAAATTTTCTCCATCTCTTGCCACCCCTCGGTGCTTCGTTGACGTACTTGAACATCTGCCTGGACAAGAGCGTCACGTCGACCACATTGCGCGAAATCCTACGTCTCTGCCCGTCGTTGAGAGTGCTCGTCGTCAAACACTCGGGTCGATTGTGGAGCAAGCCGATTTGCAATGGGAGTGCACCACACGAGACCCAGTTGGAAGAGCTCGAACTCGTTCTCGGGTCCACACACTCGTGCATCGCGACGCCCGTGCGCGACAACATTGTAACGTCCCTTCGCCATCTTCGCGCGCTTCGATTACGCGTGAACGCGCAGATCGGGGATCACCTACAGGCAAGCCGATCGGCGCTCGAGCAGCTGCTGTACCACGCCGTTCTCCTTCGCTATTTGCACTGGCAGCGACCCGGGCAGTCGGATCTGTACGCATCGCGCCATGACAGGACAAGGAAAAAATTAGATGCGCTCCAGCTCTCCAGTTCCACGTATCTCTATGCGCAGCTGCCGATGAGCTCGGCATGCGCGGTCGCGTTTCTCAGTGTCGTCGCCCACGCGAGTCAGCACAGTGTGTCTGCCTTGGGGGAGCTTGTGGACCGAGGCGTGCTGATGATTATCTTTCAGTTTGCGACGACGCCGTTGCGGCGATCCATCTATATCGAGGAGAACGAAAGCAGCAGAGAAGCTTCAGTAGCGAACACAGCGTAGCCCGGTCAGATGTGCAGCCAGCGTGTCTTTGATCAGAAGGTGAAGATGAGGGAATCTGGCTACAACAAGAAAGTTCACTATTACAATACATCTGAAATAGTACGAGGGAACAACAGGAACCGATTCGCAGGCCCTCGTCGAGGCCAGTCGTCGGTGTCTTCGTAGGTACACCTCAGTCTTCCAGCGACAAAAAATAAACCCTCATGATGGTGCATCATCTCCACACTTTCACATGTCACAGATTCTTTTGATTGGATGAAAACAGGAAAATCCCGACCTCACTCGTTCCCCACGCAAAAGCTCACTTGCGGCCCCACATCGTAAATCATGGGTACGCAGAGCCCACAGCCCGCGCTTGACGCCGCCGATGAGAACCAGAGACTGTCCCGACTAAGCGAAGAGGACGCATGGGACATTGCAATGGCGTGGGAGCCGCAGCTACAGGGCAAAGTGCGGCTCGTGGTCGACCGCGACGGACCCCTTTGCTCGATCGTCGAGAGCTACGCGTGGGTGCGTCTAGACACACCCCGTCCACTGTCCGAAGGACTCGATGACGACAGCGGTCGGCTTGAAGTGGTATCCGTCATGCGCGCAGTGATGCTCTCGTGGACAGCGCTCGCGGCGTGTCCAGGGTTTCGCGGATCTGAGAACGCGGCGTTTTGGAAGCGCGTCATGCGAAAGCTCCTCCAACTCCATAGCCCCGAACGCGAGTACATGCGACGTCACCAACGACTTGAGCCAGTCACGGACGCGCACGCATTCTTTGATCTCCCCGGCCACGTGTTTCCTCGCTTCTTGGTGGAGCTGCCATTCAGTCTCGATGGCGCGTTCGGGAGCCTCTTCACACGTGACGGTCCGTGCCTCTCCGCAAGCGTCAGCAGTACACTCCAATCCCATCTCGAGCATCTCGGCCCATTCATGCATGTCGCTTCTCCTCAGATCATCGATATCTGCCTGTTCACCGAGCTCGCCTTCGGCAACCACGACCAACGCCTCCGTGCATTTGTACGCGCCGTCGACGAACCCACCCACCAAGGGAGTGGACCGCATTTCCGTATTGGCCAGATCCAGATCAAAAGTCGAATTTTGGTTTCTTCGAATGAGAACATTGAAGCGATCGTCCGCTTTGTGCGAGACGTTCCCGTCTCCATCCGTCAAGTCCACTTGGTGCCTCGTCTAGACCATGTATCACACGCAGGAGTCGCCCGGTTGCTACGGGCTTTGCTCCGACTTTCACTCGACGAACGTAGCGTCCAAGCCACGGTCTCATCGCTCAAGCTGTCACGGCACCACGTCCACGACGCACTGTTTCAAGCGCTCATGTCGGCGCTGCCGTTTGCCACCTCGATCCACTCGTTGGCCGTCAGAATAGGATTGACAGAGCGAGAGCGAATGTTTGAGCACGTCGATCTGCCGTGGATCGCCTACGCGATCTTCCACCCACGCGCCGAGTGCTCGTCGTGGCGCCACCTCGAAATGGACGCGCTGCCGCTGACACCCCACACTGCATTCGTGCTGACGGCGATGGCCAGGGGCAACAATTTGGTGGCCGTGCTGAGTGGGCGACCACCTGATAGTGATGCGTACTTTAGCGCCGAGATTGCGAAAGGAACGCGCGTCCAGTTTGAACCGAGAGCGGAGAGTCGTGTGCTGTTGGTTACTTCGCTAACATTTACCACGATCGATGTATGTGGGATCACGTCGCTGGATCGTGCATCATGGGGCGACTGGGTCGCCGTTATGGTCCCGGCGTACGGACTGGGATGGGTGCGCATCAATGACCTTCATAACGAGCAGGCTCACGCCCCAGCCAAGCCAAGCCTCACAGGACTGCAGTTTCGCCGCAACATTCCTCCAGAATTCCTGCTCCATCTGTTACCACCGCTCGGGTCCGCTCTTACGTACCTGAACATTGGCCTGGGCATGCATGTGTCGGCGAGTACGTTGCACGAGATTCTGCGTCTGTGTCCTTCATTGAAAGTGCTCGCAGTCAAACACGCCGGTGAACTGTGGAGCGAACGGCACCAGAATGGGATCGCACCGTGCGAGACCCAGCTTGAAGAACTCGAACTCGTCGTCCCGGTAACGCAGCCGTGCGTTGAGACCCCGACGCGTGACGCGATCGCAACGTTGCTTCGCCAACTCCGCGCGCTTCGCATACGCATACCGGCACGACGTGGGGACCACCTACAGGCGAGCCGAGCGGCACTCGAGCAAGTGTTGTGCCACGCTGTATCGCTGCGGTACTTGCACTGGCAGAGACTCAGACTGCTGTTCCCGTCCACGCCGCGTGTGGAGGTGGCACGGACAACGTTAGAGGAGCTCGATCTTGGTGATCCCACGTATCTCTATGCACAGTTGCCACTGAGCCCATCGTGCGCGATCGCGTTTCTCAGTGTCGTCACCGACGCGAGCCAACACGGTGGATCCACATTGGGGAAGCTCGTGGACCGAGGTGTACTGATGATCATTTTCCAGTTTGCCACGACTCCAGTGCGGCGATCCATCTGTATTGAAGAGGACAACACGGCTGTGGCGGTTCCCGTCGTGGTGAACATCGAGTAGCACAGCTGAACAAATGCGCTGCCGCCGTGGCTCGTCCTCAGACACAAGGCAAGAGTGGGCATCAAACTACGGTAGTGATGATGTGATACAGCTCCAGAAGCCGGGAGTTGCTGACGCACAAGAATACCGCCGAGAAGACGCTCTTGCTCAGAGCGTGCGCGAGCTCAGACCCGTCGCATAGCTTTACGCAGTCGCTCGCGGGGCCCCAGCATCGGCGCCCACCCGTCGATGATGTGCAGAGGAATCCTCGTAGAATGGTGTCACCTCGTGTTTTTCACACGTCGCACACCTACTTGATTGGATAAAAAGAAGGAGCAGATACATTAAATGAGCAGCTCCATCCGCCCCAGTTCCTGAACTTGTCCTCACAGTCAGCAAAAATCAGAAATGGGGATGAAGAGTACGCTGACCACCACAGTCGTCGCCATCGCCGATAGCTCGGCGCCGGCGCGGCTGAGCGAGGACGAAGCGTGGGAAATCGCCATGACATGGCAGCCGCAGCTGCAGGGCAAAGTGCGGCTCGTCGTCGACCGCGATGGGCCCGTTCGCTCCATCATCGAGAGCTACGCGTGGGTGCGCCTAGATACACCGCGTCCACTGTCAGAAGATCAAGATGACGATGCGGTTCACGATCAAGAACTGACGGCGATTACGCGCGCCGTCATGCTCTCATGGGCGGCGCTCACTGCGTGTCCAGGGTACAGCGGATCCGAGAATGGCACGTTCTGGAAGCGCGTTCTCAGTGCGCTCCAGGAGCAGGCCAGCGATCAGAGGGGTTACTTTGCCTCGCGTGATCGGCCCGAGCAAGTCACGGACGCCCACGGCTTCTTTGTTCTTCCCGGTCACGTGTTTCCTCGGTTCCTGGTCGACAGTGCGCTCCTGTTTGATGAGGTATCTGGCAAATTCTTTCCGTCGTGTCTCGCCCCAGCCGTCGACGCCACACTGCAGTCCCTCCTCGAGCGTCTCAGTCCATACACGCGTGCTGGACCTCTTCAGACCATCGATATCGGCTTGCACATGGCCACACTCGATGTGGACGGTGAGAAGTACGATCTCCCCGCACTCGTACGCGCCGTGAATGCCTCCGCCGGACGCCGATTCAATATTTGCCAGATCCAGTTTCGCCACCAAGTGCTCACGTTTTCGGAGGCAAGGCTACCTGCGATTCGCCAGTTTCTCCGACTCGCTGCCCTGCCACTCGGTCACCTTCACTTGATACCCCGCATGCACAACGCCTCTCCAGCTGATAGAGCGTCATTGCTCCAAGCACTTCTCCGACTGGAAGGAAGTAGTGTCCGCGCCAGAGCCACGTCGCTTCGCTTCTCGCGGAATTACATGCACGACGCCATGTTCCAAGCACTGATGTCGGCGCTGCCGTTCGCCACGTCGGTCCACACACTTGCGTTCGGCATGGGGTCGACCTGGCGTGAGCGATTGTTCGATCAGGCAGACCTGCCCTGGATCGCGTACGCGATCTTCCACCCACACGCGGCGTCGTCGTCATGGCGGCATTTGGAATTGGATGCACTGCCGCTGACACCACGCAGTACCGACATCTTGATGGCCATGGCACGCGGCAACAACTTGCTGGCGTTGCTGATTGGCAACCCGCCGGAGAGTGAAGCATACTACACTGCAGAGATTATGGGTGGGACCCTCCTCCATATGGAACCAAATCGAGACAGCGCGGTGCTGTACGAGGTCCCGTCCACAGGAACCACTGTCGACGTGTGCAGTATCACATCGCTGGATCGTACGACATGGAGTGTGTGGGTCACCGTGATCGTGCCTGCATACGGTCTTGGGTGGGTCACCACGAGTCGCCTTTATAACGAGCGGGCTGAGACCCCGGCCACGCCAAGTCTCACTGGACTGCATCTCCGTCGCAAGGCCAATATGGGAGCAAACGCCCACAACGCCCCCGTGGAAAACCTGCTCCATCTCTTGCCGCCACTAGGTGCCTCATTAAAGTACTTGAACATCAGCTTGAAAAAGAGCGTCGATCCGACTGCACTGCGCAAAATCCTCGGTCTCTGTCCGTCGTTAAAAGTGCTCGTCGTGAAGCACGCCGGTGAACTGTGGAGCGAATCGTTCAAGACAGAGGAGACCCAGTTGGAGGAGCTCGAACTCGTCGTCAAGTCTAGTCGCTCGTGCATAGCGACGCCCACGCGCGGCCACATGAGAACGTCCCTTCGCCGTCTCCGCGCGCTTCGAATACGTGTGAACGCACAGAGCGGAGACCACCTGCAAGCAAGCCGGTCGGCGCTCGAGCAAGTACTGTACCATGCCGTTCTTCTCCGGGACTTGCACTGGCAGAGGCCCAGTCAGTCGGTTGTATACGCGCCGCGTCTTGACTGGACACGCGTCAAACTAGTTGACCTCCAGCTCATCGGCCCACAGTATCTTTATGCGCAGCTGCCGATGAGCTCGGCATGCGCGGTCGCGTTTCTCAGTGTCGTCGCCCACGCGAGTCAGCACAGTGCGTCTGCCTTGGGGGAGCTTGTGGACCGTGGCGTGTTAATGCTCATTTTCCAATTCGCGACGACCCCGGTGCGGCGGTCAATTTATATCGAGGGGAACGGGGACAATGGAGAAGCATCGGAGGTAAACAACGAGTAGCTCGACTGAGCGGCTATGGAAGCGACATGTTTGCAATCTTACCGCGAGGAAATTCTGTGAAGATGAAGAGCAAACGCCTACCCGTATCAGCACGGGATGGAACATCGACGTTTTTTTGTTTCTTAAAGTGGAAATCTAATGATGTATCTGTGCTAGTGTTTAGGTCTCATGTGCTCAACGGATGAGACTAGAAGCAGGCTGAACATCGCTACGTTCGGCGGTCGATATTGCACTTAGGCAAGCAGCTGTGGGAGGTTGCCGGCTTCTTGCGCGAGTTCGCGAAAGACACCGCCTTCCACCTGAGCGAGCGCGCGAGGGGTGTCAAACTCGGCGATACGACCGTCGCTCAGCACCAAGATACGGTCCGAGTCCAGCACAGTCGAGAGCCGATGCGCGATCGTGAGCACCGTTGCGTCGACAAACTCAGTCTGGATCATCAACTGCAGCTTGTGCTCGGTGGCCCGATCAATGGACGCTGTCGCCTCGTCCATCAAAACCACACGCGACTTGCGAAGAAGCGCGCGCGCCATGCACAGCATCTGACGCTCGCCAACGCTGAAGTTCTCGCCATTATCGCTCAACTCGTGCTGTAGCTTACCGTCCAACGCACTCACCATATCCTTCAGCGCGACCTTTTCAAACGCAAGCCAGATC